>JAQFYG010004432.1:0-11029 GCA_034694325.1 Entomobrya corticalis | reverse complement strand
ATTGTAGCGCTGCAAAAAACATGGTCTTCTCCTTCAATGCTGCTCTGGTGGCAATTGGCGCTGTTGTTGGTATTTCTCTCTCCTTTTCCTTTCTGTCTTCTTGATCTTGTCATGTCCATATTCGCACATGGCTTTTTATAATAGACCGACAGGCAAGCCAAAGCCAAGTCAGAGCCAGACTGCCACCACCACCACCATCAATGATCTATCTCCTCTGCACTTTTTCTACATGAACAGGTAGAAAAAGGCAGAAAAGGCAAAAGGTAAGTCGCTGACTGAAATAAATGGCAAATAGCAAAGGAATTATATTATTGCACTTCCATAACCACTCCGATATTATGGTATGATGGCTCCAATTATATAAGTCATAGTCTCTGCACAAACCGTTCCTATAAAGAGCTAGTTGCTAGTTAACAATGAGCAGCTGCATTCTCAATTCTGATATGGATGGATTTACATTATTATGGATTGGATGTTATAACATTATCGCTGGTCTGGTCGCTGCTCATATAGAGCGGAGAGATCCTTCATCATTGTCGTGAATTAATATGAAATATTATACTACTGACTGATATACTCTACAACAATAATATATATAATGAGTAATAATATAAGCATCGGACGACGACAACGACGACAAACTATGACCATGTAGTGATTCTTCATGTCATGAAAATGATAATCCGGGATACACAAAAGTTTGTAATAAACATGTGTACAACAATACGTACCAATAAGTGCTGGTTTCCTATAATTGCTATAGTTGATTTTTTACCTTTTTCTATGCATACCTTTTTCTTTCTATTTTGTCTTCTCAGTTTGTGTACATGCCAAGTATGTTAAAATAATAATAATGCAGTGATAATAATACCACACGTACTTGCTTGGAATGGAATAACTAATAGTAAAAAGTAAAGTGGTAAGTTAGTAAGTAACATTATTTGATTATTGTTATGTTGCTGTATATGTGTGAGCATTGCAATCGCCCACACATTGTGTTCCTCCACACTACCGCAGCGTCGTTGGTCGGTCTGTCCGTCGGTACTACTTACTGACTGCTTTATATGCTAAGCGACATAGGTTGGATGACACATGAAATGATGATCATGATGATTCGCCAGGTTTCCTCAGCAAATTCTTGCAAGTTGCAAGCTCCTATAACCTAACCTTAATACTACTACTCCTCCTGCTTCGAATTTGTTCGAGAAGCTTTTTCCTTTTGAGCAAGCTCCTTTCATTTGCAGTTAAACTCTGGGCGCTGAAAGAAGAACCTGAGAGAAGAGAGAAGAATACGGACGAGACGACGTGTTCGTAGTTTATAAAAACCAGGCAGAGCTTCCGTTCTTATCAATACAATCGCTCTTTGTCTTACTAATATACAGTCAATTTTTATTGAAAAACCACTAGTTCCTCTGTGATTTATTTGTAATTAAAGTAAATTTAAGATACAAAATATTTTTACATATCAAAGCAGTTAATAAACAGTTTATATAAATTTAACGTCGGAGCATTACCAACTGATCTTCGGGAAAACCAAGCTCTCTATTGTTACTCATTTCTCGGAACCCCATACAAAAATAGGTAAGTTCCATAAAATAAAAGTTGTTGCAAAAGTAGTTGCAGTTGCAGCAATGAACAGCGCTTTCTTGGCTTCTTATTTGTTGTGTTGTTACTTGTAATGTAGTAGCTTTTACTCTCCTGTTTTGTGGCTCGCATTCAAATGACTTTTCTTACTTTTACTTGACCGGTGCGGTATTTTTTTGTTTATTTATTTGTAGTTATTTTTTGGTCAGTAGTTTGTAGTTAGTTGTTCTATTTATTATTTATTGGTTGTTTGAAAATCAGATTTTAAAAATAGTATCATGTAAGAAAAGAATAAACCACTGAAATGAAAACATTTGCACTTTCGCAACAAAATAGTTAATTACTGTAAAAATTTCAAAATATTCATGAATTTAAGGATGGAATTTTTTTTTCTGTAGTCCATTCATTCAAAGTTTGTCATGGTCTGAAACACATGCTGATTTCTGTGGGTGTGTTAAGGACATACTGAAAAACAACTTGCTCGTTAAAAATAACTTCAAACATAAATATCTGACAAAAATATGTCTACTTTTACTCATCTTTAAATTTAAATTCCCTACTGATTTTTATCCCTAGTCTTAACACGGTTAATAGGATAAAGCGTGGTAATTGCTCACACGTGTTTCATAGTCCGTGAATTCCATTACTGTTATTATATTTTTTAGCATCCCTTTGTTACCTGTTTCTTGCCTGTTATGTGTGTATGCATCTCTGCGATTTCAGTTTTTAATAATCGCTGTCATCATCATCATCATCTTTACAAATTCATACCGAACATCTCGGTGCGGCATAAAGCCGTGTTTCTGCTGGTGATAGTGATGATGATGAACATGAGTGTGAGGTTTGTTGCTTGTTTGAAGAAGTTTTGTCGCTCGTTGATCTTCCATTGTTCAGGTCCATTGTAGTAGTGCCACTTTTGCTTTTATGGACACTCAATCATGCACACACGGCAAATTTGGAAAAGTTTTGCATGAGTAATGTGACGATATATGACGGTTACGCTTTGCACACAGTCAATCCAATCCACCATCACCACATGCACAAATTTTTATTGGATTTTTTTTAAATCGCTCCCAACAAAGTTCATTTCCGTGCTTGCCATATCTAGACAAAAAAGGATAGATTTCCTTTGTGCAGGCAGCAGAGAACCTGCAGCTCACAGACACACACAGGCGTGTGATGTGGTGGATAATATGTACCACCACCCATCACAAAATATCATCTCTCATCATTTCAGAAAATAAGGTGGAGAGCGAGAAAAAAATCCTATCGTTACATGCAATATGCAATTGGATACGAATTACGTATTCATGAAAGATCATTGCATTGCAAATAATATGCAACAATCGTATTTTCAAGAAGAGATGAACATATCTTTTAATAATAATAATAATAACAACAATGGTATTACTTTTCATTTATTGCTCCTGGTCATCCTACATAATTACCCAAGCGTGTCAAAACATCATTCAAATAGAAGGACGGTCAAAAGTAAAGAATCACTTTTGCACTTTGTTTTCCGAACCACACAAGGTTCAAAGATTTTTAGATGGCAGGTCAACGGTGTTAATAGAAGAATTTCATTGTAGTTTTTAAACATCTTGACATTTTTGGTCAACGAACAGGGCATTTATCTTCTCCAAAAAACCGACACACTGATGTACATAGAGACTAGTCCACTTTCCTTTTTTCCACGCGCATAGCATTTGCATAAATATTCAAGTATTGGTTCATTCTCCATTATTTTGCATCCGGTGATAAAAAAGTGGCCGTTTTACATGCTTCACTGACCATCCAGATTATTTTAATGAAATGGAATACCGTCCTGTTCGTTGTGACATGACACCTTCTAAGCTGTCATATTTTGTCATGATACTACATGAAAAAAATAATACTCCAACGACATGACATGAAGAAACCGACACACACTAGCATCATCATCAGAAAGAGAAAAAAACATAAGATGGAAGATGTAATTCCGTGTGAATGTGGAGGTGTTTCTGAATGAATAATAAGCAATATTACATGCACTTGTTGTAGTAGTGGCAAAACGGTTACACCCTTCATGGTAAATACAGACAATAAAACAGCACTTGATGGGAAATTCTCTTGGAGATTCTATAAATTTTTTGGATGTAAAGGCCAAGACACAGTCAAGTCAGTCAGGAGAGTCAGGTCATTAAGCATTTAATAAGGCAAGCCATTTTCCAATGATTCACACTGGTTTTTATTACGTTTCATCTTCTCTCTCTCTCGTCAATTGTCTAAGAATTCCTTCATTTTCATTGTTGAACATTGATTGAGTGCACAAGTTAAATAAATAGTGCACTTCTTTCATCTTTTAAATGGAATATTCTGACAAATAAATGCTGTTGCTGTAAAAATGACGATGACTCTTCATCTTTAGCTTCTATTTTTGTCTGTACGTCAAGGTAACGTAAAACCTACGCTTTTTAGATTTCATTGTGGATGGATGAATATTTTCATTGAAAAGTTGCTGACTGGACTGGAGTAAAAAATCCTACACACAAATAGTCACATAGTCACATGTATTAATATTAAACAAAGCTAAAGGGCACTCATTAGATATAAATATCTCGTAATTTTGGAGCAGAATTTTTGTACACGATTTGGTTACTTGTGTTTCTTTCTACTTAAAATGGATTTTCCCGAAATTTGATAGGAAACATCATATTTTTGTATATGTATTAATCCTAATCCATCTTCTTTGATTCCAGCATCGGACTTTGTTTTTGATCAATAAATTGCATCCACTGAGAAATTGCTTACATGTTTATTACGGTGAAAAGCCATGAGCAAAAAAAACCAAGAATACGATTTTTTGGCATTTGAAATGAGGTATTTGTTGTGGGATGAAAGACCTTGTAAAATCCATGCACATTTTTTTCAAATCTTTAAAGAGAATTATTTGTGTGGTTGATGATGTCTACAGACACAGAGTGCAGCATGGAATTGTTTGAAATGTGTTCAATAGGTTACTGTGTAGCTTTTTTGATATGATTTGGTCATTTCCAAACAAAAAGAGTTTATAAAAAAAAATATATACTTATCTTTAGCTCCTGGCATGAAATCTATATTTTTTTGCTGTGTAGGTGTACGTATGATTAGAAGATGGATGGGTTATGGATAGATTTTGTCAGTTGTTTGGCTTGAGTTTAGGCGTCTGATAGAAACCATCGTTATAAAGTATGACCATGATGATGAGCTATGAAGATTCAACACGAAACTATATTATAACGAGGCATTGTTTCAAAGAAAAAACAGTAAGGATTATTCTGTCTGTTTGGCTGTGGGTCAGTTTTAATTATAGAAAAAAATGATGAAAAACTGCATCTTTGCATGATTTGTTCATTGGTCAAATGAGAATGTCTCAAGTCTCAAGTCAACTTTCCATTGTGCTTTAAATTTAATCGAAAATATATGAGTACCTACTTGTCTGAATTAAAAAGACAGAGATGCTTGCTGCTACTATTATTATTATTATTCTTTTGTAAAAATGTACTTGAATAATTCTCCTTACTTAGAATGTTACTGGCACTTTTGTGTGTACTCAACTCAATTTATTGCATCATCGTCATTGACTTCCTATATAATATTTTTAAAATAAATCCAAGATGATACGTTATATTTATTAAAGGGGTGTAATTATAATTACCATTAATGTCGCGTTGATTATCCCCAACAACCATCAACAATTGCCAGAAGGCTGAGCAGTATCTCTGGTTATTCATCAAAAAATGTAGACAAAGTTAGTAAAGAGAAGGATCTTCTGAGAAAGATGAACGAATCCTCCTTATACGCCTTCACAAAAAAAAGTTTTTTGTTGTTTGCCATGCAACTGGACTTGCTTGGACGAAACATGTTGATGATGCGCTGAATTGTAATTATGATTTTGTGAACAAGTGTATCTAGTAAGTGATGAGACAGAGACAGTGAAATGGAATTTTCATTCCAAATTTTGTACATTATAATTTTATTTTATCTAGATTCATCTGTGCACTTTATCATTCAAACCGTCAATCAGCAACAAAATATAGGCCAGAAAAATATTCATTTTCTTTAAAAAGATATATTGTTTGTGCTCATTGTTCAATGGTCAGGGAGATATATAAATCTGGTTGTTCATTGTAATCAAACTAATTAGCCAGAGCCAATTAATCCTTCGTTTTGTTTTTCGTTGCTAAGCAAAATGTCACCGAGGGCTAGAAAAAAAACAAATGTCTGCATGTTTGTTTGACTTTATTTTAGCTTTGCAAAAAAGTAATGTACACATAAAAATCATTAAAAAGAAAATGAAAAGACATTATGAAAATTATATAGGCAGTGTTTAAAATATAAGAATAGTTTATTATTGCTACATCTCAAACTCAAACCACATTTGATGATGTTGATGACCATGCTTTCAGATTTTTTGACAGACGTAATCACACATGCCATAATATCCCATCTTATTAATACTGGATCCATTTAATTGAATGACTTGTTTGGAAGCTGAAGCTGATAGATAGATGGGTCTTTTTAAATTGTCAATTTCATTATGACTATAAAACAAGCATGGAGACAATGACCAATAAATAAATGCATTGATTGGCTAATACTTATAAATATTGCTACTTTTACTGTAGCTACTTGTTTCTTTAGTATCAGATCCTAATATCCTTTGTAAAATAATAACAATCAAAGTAATAGACTGACATGGCTAATCTTATCTCTCTCTTTAAAGTGTTAATTAGCATGAGAAAAGGGACTTTGGATAAATTATTGGACACATGCTCTATACACAAAACATTTGGATATTTTTTTTATGTTGGCAACACAAAAACCAAGAGCAGCAGGATAAAGCTAAAGAGTAGTAATAATGATGGCAGTTGCTGTTGGTACTAATAGGACCAGTCAATCTTTTTCAGTTGGACATATATGGCTTAAAGCAATCGATCAACAACAACAACAGCCAAGCTCACAAAAGAAGTTACATTGATTGTGTGATTACTTTATGATTAGTAGCTGTAGTAGAGTAGTAGTTACTATAGTAATGGTCAAAATGTTGTTGGAGTTATAGAGCTGATTAAGGCACCAAAACCAGAGATACTACTTTTAAAAGCATGAAAATCTCTGGTCATTTAAAATTGAGCATTTGGAATTTGGAAGTGATTATTATTAAAGGTTGCTTGGATGTTGGATTTTGCTTTTAGTAAAATTTAAATCGATTCTCTTTTAGGAGTAGAGCAGCAGCAAAATGGAATACTAAAGAATAAACTTGATCAATGATTTCGCCCTGTAAAACAACCTAAATAATTTATATGTACGTATGTTACCTATTCATATAATAAAAATAATAATAAAAATAGTAATAACAAAAGCAAAGTGGTATTTACACCTTTCTTTTATGATGGAAATGTCGATAGAGGCCATTTTTTGATTTGTTGACATGACACGTTGTAATTGATGTGAGTTGAATCGAAACACACGGTCGCAGAAAAAAAATTTATAATATTTTCTCTTGATGTCATGCTGTAATAATACTTTATGTATTGTTGTATAATTCAGTCTCAAAGTGTTTTCTGTAAATACCGACTATATTATACCAGATGGATGAAAAGAGAGTAAATTAATAGTGTAGACACTCGTTGTAAAAGAGGATAATAATTTACACGGGACACAGGAATAAAATATAAAAAGGACTTGCTTTAGTGTTTCCTTGTAAGGCGAATTGGTAGGGTGGGTGCTCTGGGACTGATATAATTATGTAATGTTCAGCTGCATAAATAAATAATGGTTCGTATATTCTTTTTGAAGTTTATAGTGTGGTCAGTGACTATATGCATGGGTGACCACCATAGTCTAGTAGAGTATAATGGCAAGAATGTGAAGGAGGGAAGGATATGTAAATAAAATGTGTTGAGATGGGATTTTACTTTAATATTATTGCCAATTAATGAAGCGCATCATAATAAGTCAACCTGGGCAGGTTACGTTTTTTTAGTAGACATTTGCCTTTTTCATGCAAGGATGCATTTTTCCTTTGTTGCTGTTTTGACAACAGACCATTGTACTATGGCTTTTAAATGAAATTATGTTGTGGTTCTTTCAAACTTTTAACTGTTCTTTAAAAGAACAAACAAAAATGATGATGTGATGGGGTTAAATAGACTTTTAAAGGGTTTTGAAAAGGGAAGCATAATTGTATCGACGGAAAGGTGAAATTAAATATGTTTGAAAATTTGAAAGAGACGAAAGAATAGAGTATTTTTCTTTAGTTGTTTACTTGTTTAGCAGATTTGGTTATGGCCATGAATCCATAAAAAGAGTAATGATTCTATGTATTCTATATCATGCGAGGAGAAGCTAATAAAAGCAGGAAAATGCACTTTATTATCTTGTAGAATTACATGAGTTATGTGACCGTTACAAATTACTGACCATTACCAGACAATCAGGATTGAACTTTTCTTTGTAAAACTTGTAAATTGCCAAAAACTAAGAATCGAATAAGAGGAATATTGAAATGCTGTGCCAAAGTAACGGTTTCAACTTCCTTTTCCTTTGAAAAAAGTGCAAGTACCTACCTACATGTTGTAAAGATGACAATTTTAGAAAGAGAGAGAGAGGATGAAGTAATTTGAAAGTTGCTTTTTAGTGCTAATTTACGTCAAAACAGAAATGAAATTCATCATTATGATGAGTGTTACCGTTACCGCCCATTCATATTTCAGGTAGAGAGGTGTGTGTACTGTACAGTTGCGGCGATATCTTAATATCTGTCTGTCTGTCTACTTTTCCCAATTCCTTAAAATAGCCATCATCATCGTCGTCGTCATTTGAATTGGAAAGTAATTTTTTTGTTTCTTGTCTGATATCGCGTCCTTCTCCTCCTACTTATTATACTACCTAAATAATTATAACAAAAACTGTATATTTGCAGTACAAAGTACAAAATATGTTTCTTCTTGGTATCTCAGGTCATTTTTTTCTTTCCGGCAATAAGATATCAAAATGGTATTGATGTTCCAAGAAAATAAATAAATCAAAAAATAGAAATCTCTACTTTTCACATGATATCCACTTAAACTAAAAGTCTACAGCTATTTCTTATTTTTATCTCTTTAGTTAACATGTACACTGGCACAAAACAGTTTTCGACCTAACATTATTATTACCTGCATGAGGATTAAGGTGAATACAAGTCGTCCCAGTCCCATGTCATATTATCGTCTGCCATGCTACCATTTAATCATGCGTTTCATACAAATAATGGACATACCCATTTGTTTTTTCCCGAAATCTCCAAAAGTAATCAGCTGCCTTTTGGAGTAAAAACGCTGTTAGTTCCAAGTTCCGAGTCTAGAACTCTATACAAGATTCTTCTATATTTCATTGTTTATTACGATGATGACCGTTCTTTAGAGAATTAGCAAAACCGTTCTTGTCTGCATTATATTTCATCGTAGATAATACTGCAATAAGTTATAATATATACTGGAAGGAGAAAGTAAAATTTTGCTATCAAGAATGTATAGTAGTAATAACTTCAGCAAAGTATTTTTTTGATGTATGGTTCATGACTGTGCGATAAGAATGCATGCAGATATTACCTATTATATGCGTGCGTGCCAAGACACTATATTATCTTTTCTTGACATTGCCATTTGCTTTACTATCATGATCATATCATATCATCTGGATAGAAAAAAATCAGAGAGAAAACTAGAAAGAAATTTTTGTAACGAATATATCGGTTATTATTACACACGCGTTCTATTTACTATCGGCCAACTCACGTTTCTTCATTCCCTTACCTGTACCATGAAGACACTGGTACGAAAGTCATCAGTGACCACGACCACCCGACACATTCTCTATCTTCACGTTCACAACTTTCTCCTTTTTTCCAGTAAAGGTATAACGAACAGTATGAAGGAATTTAATGCAGTTTTTTATGGCTTGTCATGTAGGTAGGTAGTATAGGTACGCAGAAAAGAAACCTTGCATGCTCTTGACGATTTCCTGGTTCATCGCAGAGTCGCAGAGCACAAACCAATAATAACAATGCAAAGGAATTTTGTTTTTCTCTCAGCAGTTGTTCGTCTCTTTTTCAAGGCAGTCAGCCAGCACAGCAGTGTATGATGATCATCGTCATCGTCACTTTTGCCAGGCTGACTTTTGTATCCTTTATGCCTGCCTGTCTGCCATATAAACTGGAAAGTTTTTATTCTTCCGTCTTTTTTCTCTTTTCTTCGGTAACAACTATCCATCTTACTATAAAAATTATAATGTTTGGCAATAACAAGATGAAAAAGTGCCAGTGTTTCTTTTCCTCGCCACATGATATGCCATGTAAAAGGTGTCAGTGGAGAAAAAACGGAGGACGACACTACTACTCACATAATATGAGCAACAAAAGATTAACTTTTTTGATTGAATAAACAGAAAAAAATCAGACGTTAACAAAGAAAAAGACAAAAAAAAACTATGATTTTTGATAGGATTACCAAGGAAACATGTGTGTATATTATTATATTAATCACTGGCTCGGCACCCTTTTTACCTTTTACAAAGTAAAATAATGTGGTGGTTTGTTGGGTGCCGCTGGCAGATTATGACACGGAGTGTTTCTGTGTGGTTGGTTGGTGCTGGTACAAATCTGGTCTTTTCTGGAGGCTTACGGAAGTGTCTACACGATGCCGTAAATTTTGCACGTTGCACATAAATACTCGTCTAATCAATAGCGTGCATCGTTGTAACTATCGTCGCCCACCCGATATATTTTGAAACTAGTCTAACAAATGGTTTCATGCTATAATGCAGGGTATTTTACTTTGGTAAATGGTAATGTGCTCCTATATATTTTTCTAATTTTTCTTAAAGATTTTTCGAAACAAAATCATATACAAAAGTTAACCATGATTATGATTATTGTAAGCATATTTAATGAAATGCAAAAAATACATCCCAAAGTTTTTTGTGAGCATGTGTGTGAGTGATTGAATATTATAAAAAGTTTAAGAAAAAGTGACTGATTGACCATTCTTTAGAGTTGTTGCCTGGTTTGGTTGGGGAGCCAGCTGTAAAGTTAAAGTTACTGATATAATGTTATGGTGGATGGAACAAATATGCTAATTTGTTTCATTGTGCGTGGGTGTTGATGGGCAGGAGAACACTGTCATCACGTTTTTTTTTATCGTCGTAACCCTATAAACTCTGGTCTTGGGTCTGTAATAGAGTATTGTTTTTTTTGAAAAACGTGTTCGTCTTCGTCTACCAATTTTATCAGTAGATCAGATCTCTACCTATCAATAATAATTGTAATAATGTATATAAAAACTTAAAACCTTTATATCCACGCATAATGGAAAATGGAACAAAAGTAAAGAGACAGTAAAATATGAGTATTTTCAATTAGGTCTGCAGTAATTTTCCATTTATA
>JAQFYG010004431.1:0-11030 GCA_034694325.1 Entomobrya corticalis | reverse complement strand
TAATTTTGTACAACTAGCTTTATAATGCACATTTCATTTAACTCAAGAAAACTGTATGCATACGTGGCAATGTTCGTGCGTGGTAATTTTCGTAGGTGGTAATCTTCGAAGTGGCAGTTTTCGTCGTGGTAACATTCGTAGGTGGGAATCTTCGAGTGGGAATCTTCGTAGTGGGAATATTTGAGTGGGAATCTACGTGCTTCCCAGTATTAAGAGTGTGTGTCCAATGCTGCTTTTAGATACAAAAAACAGTAAAACAAAATAGCAGTGATAATGCTTTTTATATATTTCATGATTTTGCATATATTCTGTATTTACGGAAATCGAATAATCCATATTTATTTAACCAACGATGCATTAAATTGTTTGATCCTTGCACCAGTTTTGAGGACATGTATCATCAAATAATCGATCGTAAAAGTAAGTTTATACAACGCGATAGAAGGAAGCACTTGAAATGTTAATCGTAGAATCTGTAAATGTTTTATGAAAGTGAATTATTAAAAAAGATTTCAATAGTCTCACGGAGTATATTGGATTATGCCCAAATTATTTGAGGACATTGGTGTTTGAAAGGGGCATGCCATTTGAAAGTAGTTTAGAAAAACCTGTCGCTCTATAAATGTAGTTAATAACAAATTATTAAATTAAAGTATACACAATGTAAATACATTCAAATGGGTTTTATTTTATCCTATACAAGTTTTGTCAAAAGTGAATAAAACTACATACATTTATTACATATCATATAACAATTTGCTAGCTTACTTTATTTGACCAAAATCACAAAACTTGAAGTAATATTATTTGAATTGGTTGTCGGCTCTAAATAATCGGCTGACGTTTCTGTATGTAATATTTGATAGGACCTAGGTTGCAAATATATCATATATCTAAATACACGCAAAAACGTCTTCACTTTATTTGTTACGTAATCAACTGCTGGTTTACATAATTTGATTCATATTTCAATCGAGATGAAGTAAATTCAGATGCCCTTAAACACCAACCAGTACATGACGAAAAATTAATGTTTTTCTAGACACTACATAAAATTAATGAATTTAAATACTAGACACTACATGCAATTATGTTTGAATTTTAACAACTTTCCGAATATCTAGAAATAAGTCCAAAAACTACAATTTGTTAGACACATACTTTAATGTGTTATCTTATCTCTGTGACTGCAAACTACATGCAAATGTTTGACAGCAGCAATTACATACGTTTTAAGTTTTGAAAAATACCTAAAGGTTGACATAAATTGTGTCAACGGTACTTACCCTTATTTTTTGTAAAACTTGTAACGTACAATATTTTTAGTTGTCTAACAACCACGTTACTACGCCGTTTGTGTTTTGTCTACAAGTGATATACATGTACTTAGTACAATATAAACTATTTTTTAAAGACATTCAGCTAAAAATTAAAAGTATTTACAGTTTGTTTTCATATTGAAAGCACTAAATTCATCAAACAAAAATGAATCATCCCGATAATAACTATCTGTTCTATCTATGTGGCATATAACAAGTTTAAATTAATCTGCAATAGCAACGCTTTAAACAGTATTCACCTCGTTGACATATTTAACTAAAATTTGAAACGCATAAGTAATCCAAATTGTATAAGAAAATTCTCGATGAAATGGAACCCACGTTGAAATTGGCGGCGTCAGCTGACGAAAGTTGGAAAGTAGAAAGCGGCCAAGCCACAACTTTGAAGTTATCTAGCAACCACGGTAGGTGCGCATAATTTTGATTAGTTCAACGATAAAGCTTCTTGCAAAAGCAATATAGTCAGAAAAAGTAGTATTTAAGTATAAAAAACTTACGTATTTAAGTCAAATTGCTTTACTTTTTCTCATTGAGCTCCTTCTCCTCTTGAAAATTTTTGCACAATTTTTTCATGCGAACATTCAATTTCATTATAGTGATGAAATCTTTCGCTTGCATGAACTCCTCGGGTTCATCTGGTAAATTTTTTTCAAACAATGGGATTATCGTCAGCAGGCATTTCATTATTGTCGTTGGCTCCCAATGTCTTTCCGTAAGTTCGTCAAGTTCTTTTTTAGCTTTGGGTATAAAACATGTTTTTTAATGCTAGTAAAGCTACCATAATAAAACGGCAAAACCTCTCTATAAGCAAACTTCGTATAGACAAAACAATACTTTAAAACCAGCTCAGTTTTTCATCGTGGTGATCATGCTCTACTTGTTAAAATGCTCTCTTATATGCAAACTCTCTATAAGCAAAACGTCTCTATAACGGGCCCCATTTGATATCCCTTGAAAACAAATACATGTTTATAAGCAAATTTGAATGAAAAAGCAAAGATTTGTATGCACATGTATCATGCATACAGTAACAATGAACCATTGATTCAGGACTACGGAACTAATTTTTTTTACATCAATACTTTTAAATCTTCAAAATGCATATATAACTGTGATCGTTATATTTTTAGATTCCAGTTTTATTTTTCATTCTATAAAACCCCTAAAACTCTGTTAAAGCAAGTGTTTCTTATATAGAGGTATTTTGTATAAGCACGAATAAATTTCCGCTGGTATTTGCTTATAGAGAGGTTTTACTGTATTATGAAATTGAAGAAAATGTAACCTGGCGCGTTTTTAAGTTTGCAAGTTCTTACCTTCGTCCAGATTTTTAGCCATTTTCTCCATTTTTTCATCTTCGACCAGTTGCCACAAAAACTTGAAGAGTCTTTCCTTTTCAGGACTTATTTGCTCCTCCCATGGCATATGTTTCTTCAAAAGCTGCATTGATCGGGTTTCAGCCTTCCCCTTTGAATCTGGTTCTTCAGGCTTATCCTGCTTTGTTTGAATGTCAGTTTTCATTGTTCCCACTTTTTCCAAAAGATTGATTAATCCATCACATTCTATTTCTCTTTTTAGGGGTTCAAATGGATGCCCATTTGTAATTTTCTCTCCTGTAAGTTCTAAAAAATAACAATACTTTAGGAAAATTTGAATTATATAGCCCGTTGTTGCGCTGTCGGAAATGAAAACTTGGTACGAGAAATAAGGTGTTGAGCGCCTTTGCAAAGTTTCTGATTAGTAAAAACGGAACTCAAAACATCTGGCAATAATACTTAAAAGTTAATCTCAATTAGTCTCAAATTAAACTTACAAATGTGTTACGTGCATGGGAAAACCTTTGCGTTTTCTAAATATATCTATTTTTTCCAAAAGATTCGGGATTATTACTCCTTAAAAAAGGGTTTATTCACGATTTCTGGGAAAGTAAGACTTTTTACAGGGAAAAGTGTAGTGTGTTTCTCAAAAATATACTTTTACGTTGGAATATTTAATGCTTATAACATGAAGTAACACAGACAGACCCCCTTAGTTTTCATTTGGTTTGACCGCAGAAATTAAAAGCTGAGCAACAAATCACTCTTAATATCAATTTTAGCTCTAAAAAAACCGAAAATAGCTTAAATACAAATTACCAAGGAACGGGATCGGTTTAGTAAAATTCACTCGAGAAAATGCTAAATAATGAAATATTCCAGCCTCCACTACCAACAATTTGTTTTACTGATTCAAATCAAAATCTAATGGGTGAAGATTAACATGATTCACACCTTTTATCATTTAAATAGACACTTCATTTGTCAAAAATGTATTTTTAACTTTTTTTATTTTATACTTATTGGGCACCTATATGCGCAAGCATATCGTTTTCTTAAAATAAACTCCTTTTTTCTTGAAGAATAAAACACATTTCCAGAAATGGTGAATAAACCAATGACAGTAATTCAATTCAGGAAAAATTTTCGAGATGATGTCAATGATAATATGCAACTATTTTTGTAAGAACAATTTTTATGACAATAAAGAAGTTTTATTATTTAAGAAAATATAATCTACTAAATTTATGAGTGGGCCGCATATGTTGCTATGCTTAAAACAGTTCACATAGTCTGTCTGACCCCCTGGGGTTACCATAGTTTACTGAAAAGAAACGGGCATCCACACAAATGCTACAGCAATGGATTGATGAAAAAATACACGTACTTTACACACACAAGTTAGCAGTTGGTCATTGAAAATCAATTTTGTAGCAGAGCGTATGAACGTGAAGTAGTACTATGAATAGTGTTTTTGATGAATGCAGCTGTAAAGTCACCATGGAGAGATTGTAAAGAAAAATATGCAAATGTAACTTGTTGTGCTTTTTGGTTATGTCCTCGATCATTATATAATTTGTTTTTGTATGTAGTTTACGCTCTTCCTTTATAATGTTTTCAAAAATCGTCTTGCACGAAAGCAGTAGGGGAGACAGTGAAGGGAAATATAGTGAAAGTTACGCCAGTTGTGGTCGTTGGGAAAAATTAATCGTTCTAAATTAATTTTTAAAGATGCGAATGAAATAAAAACGTATATTTAGTGAGGGAGTTTAGCAATCTTTAGATAATTAGTAATTTTATTTGAAAAATATTTCCCGGCATGTCAAACCGATGAATCGGCTCTCTGAATTAATTTAAATTAGGAAAATAAAATGATAAAAAGACCTTGTCTATGTTTTAACGGACTTGGTTTGTTGTTTACAGTGCTCGTCAAATGTACAAAACCCTTATTAAAAAAATGTTTCAAATTTAAATAAACCTGACAATAGGTTTTTTATGACCTTGTGATTAATGTTGCACTAATTTAATGTAGTTCCCTCACAATGGCAATGTTCAAATGACACCCCACAAGCAATTTTTGAAAGGATAGGATAGGATAAGATTGGCAATGCCATAGGATTTCCGTCTTACCAGTAGAAAAACTCTGCGACTCCAGAACAATTGGCCCACCAATGTACGCAACATTGACATCGTAAAGTAAAACATTTTAGCTAGTCATAGTAATTTGTTGAAAAAATATGATGCAGAGCAAATAAATTTGCCTTAGGCTAAATTTATGATTTTTTCGTCCTTCCCCTTATATGATGATGTGAAACAAATAACACCAAAATTTGAAAAAATTGAATGTTGCCTTTGAAATTCGTAAAGCTTATACAATATTCTCTAAACGTGTGCTGGTGTTATGTGAGGAGAGCCATCTGACAGACACGAATACTTTTTGGTTACTATTAATATAAGAGAGGTTTTTCAGTATATATTAACAAAATACACTCAAGTTCTAGGATTTTAAATAATAATTTTGATATAATATTATAAATGCATTATTGTTTTCATTACGTTGTGTGACTCGCAAAATTCAATTCCTCAGCGGCAACGTTCAGATAATATTGATTCTGGCAACAACGTTTTTGTTAAATTTAACTTGTGAGATAAAATGAAACATCAGTCATGTTGCAATTTTTTGTGGCTTATAAAAATTGTTCTAACATGCGTACTTTAGTACGCGTATTGGCTTCAACTTCGAAGGCTCGGAAGTGATTTGATTAAATGTCCCGTATTGCTGATTTAGTCTTCAGTAAATTATGTAAATGTTTTTTAAAAAAGTGTAAGTTGCTTTACCAAAAATGATTGATATTTCTTATTACAAATTTGTTTGACTTGCAATATATTTTTCAAAATAATACTACGACCATTTAAAATATTTAATTGAGTCCATGCTGTATACATTAAGGAGCAAACTGTTCTACAGGCAAAGGCCCTTGCGGGCTTAGAGTTTTGTGGGCAAAAAGGCTTGCGGGCAAACTTTTCCGACGGACAAACTATATTGCCGGCAAACTGATCCCCATGGGCAGCGCATTTTGCGGGCAAATTACCGGTAACGAAAAATCAATAATGTTGCAGGCATGCTAAGAGTTTTGATTGTTCTGAAATTAGAAGAAATACTGCTGATGCGCGTCTTACAAATTGTATTGCTTTACTTCTCCTTTTCTGCTACCGCGACGCTTGTCATCATGTATAAAAATAAATACGTACCGATTTGGAAATTTTATGGGCTCTATCTTACTCTTACAAACTATTGAGACTATGTATTATTATTAACTTAGCTGACTAAGAGCTTTTTTACGTAGGCAAGCTTAAAAACTGCAAAAGCATTCTTCAGCACAATATACATAACGTACGTCCTTCCTATTTACAGAAAAAAACCAAGCAAATACCAGGTTACCAGTTTTGTCTCAATATTGTCTACAAATTCACACTATATTTCATATATTCAACAACATTAAATTTCCAACCTTCGTAAGCTTTCAGTGCGTCCAATACTTGCCTACCATTGTAATGAACAATATTTGCAGATAGCTGGTCCTCTTTTGAAGTTTTCGAAGACTCAGCCTCCAAAACTTGTTGATTATCTACCACAGCTTTTTTGGCTTTTTGTGCACGAGGAGTTTTGCTCTTCTTTTGGCTCTCCATTTTTACAAACTCACTAAAAACAAACAAATTTTGGTTTGAATACGAACTGTTTTGTCTTAAACGAATATTTGCGGAAAGACACTCTTACTACTGCCGATGGCAAATAAACACTAAATCGATTCTCACATGAAAAGTAAAATTAACATGAAAAATAAGATGAACAAGAATAACCTGTACACCATACGTAATAACACCTAAACGCAGGTGTTTTGAAATTATAGCTTCTTAATAACCGGTATTTAGTAAAACAAAATTCAAAGAAATTCACTTTAAAGTTCTTTTATAGCCTATTGTTCTCTTCCATATAGAAGTTTGCTAAACCTTAATTTTCATTTTGACAAAAGTACGACAGGATAGTATGTCATATTTATAATAATCTCATATTATGACCGGTAAAGGAATATTTTAATGGCATTATTTTACGTTTTACCCACTTTTCGTAAGACTGTTGGTTAGCAATTAAATACAATACTTTTGCTTATAACCTTCAACAGAAACTTTTTTATGCTTTTATGCTGCTGTGTCTAGTTATGCCCATTCCAGTTCTTTTATATAACTTCATATGGGTACATAAACCTTCGTTTCAAGAACATAAGCTTATAAATATGAGTACTTGTTTCTAGTTCAAAAGAGTATAAAATGGTAGATCCATGTAATTTTTGTACTTCTTATAGTTATCTATCCGTTAATATTTGATTATATTTTTTAATTACCTCGGCACAAAGGCCCGACGAATGAGTTCAATAACTCGTAAATTGAAATAAAATATACTATATACTTTCGTACTCCACATAATTGGCTCGCAATGATTTCAACAGGAATTGTATGATCGTTAAAATTACATAGGTAACGACAAGATATGAATTTGGTTAGCTAAGAACAATAAAATTATAAAAGAAATATTATCAATCCAGATACAAAATTGTTTGTTTTATAAAAATACGCTCTCATTTGATTACCAATAACGTATTTGTATTACCTTAACATATATATTACATCATTGAAGGTTAAGTTGCTTAATTATCTCTCTGAATTAAAAAACATTTTTGCTTCTTCCTTACACAAAACATCTGCATGTTGACGACCTATTCAAAGCTCATTTATTTTACTTATCATTTTGTATTTCAGGCTGATATTGATAGACGTATTTTCAGTTTTTGTATCTTTTTTATTTATTGTAAATATACAAAAAGGGTACAAACGTGAAAGCAAAATGCCGTGCTTGAACTAATAGCCATTGATGACTTTGATTACGTACACCTAATTGATGTTCCAACTTTTGCTGCGTTCACCCTGTTGGCAGTGGTGGCCAAACAAAGTGGATTATTGCTTTTACTTTCAATGGATTTTTTAGTAAAACTTAAGCAGGTCACCGATGCCGAAAGGATGGTCACGAAAACATTCAGCACTAGATGGCACATATTGTTAGTCTTGTAATTTCATGTTTGTTCTAAAAATTTCGAAATTTCTTCCAGTCTATGTGCATGCGCACAACATATTAGAATATTGGGTCACTGACCACTGACTGACCAATAATTTCCGAGGTTTTTCCACGTTTGGTTACCACACGCAAGCTACAAAAATATTAATGAACATTTATTGGTGCAAATAATGTCATATGCAATGCCCTTTTATCTTGCCATACTAGTAGCATGTTTGCAGCAGGAAAAACAACATATATTGAATTCTCAAGTGCTTTACGATATTCAAGTTTGGACTGTCATACATCCGTTTTGGATGCATTTATCCAGCCCAATTGTTCACCAAAATATATGTTTTATTAAGCTTAACGAAATTGATAAAACATAGCCTCTAGTAAGACCTCCTTACAAAACTATAGTGCCTAAAATGTAAACATGTCATACGTCAATAAATGAAAATTCTATTCAATAATTTTGTTATACTTTGATATTTAAAAAATCAAATATAATGATTTCATTTTGGTCATTGAAAATTGAAATTATTTACTTTTAGAGAGACGGTAGTTTACTTTTTGGCACTGTATTGAAAACTCTAGAATGAAGCAAAACCTACAATTTTGCAATTTAAACGAATATTTTAAACATATCATTGCCAAACACAGAAAGAATAATCTTTTGTTGAGAACATGTACATTAAAAACATGATTCATTTGATTCATGCAACAATCAGTAATTAAATTGAAAATTGGCGGGAATATACTTGATACAACGTTCCGTTTGGGTAGGACAAAAAGACTGGACATCCAGATACGCTAATTCGTCATTAGGGTGAAGCAACGGAGCACTGGACTGAACAAATGAGAAGCGAAAGGCTGGTGTTAATCGGGGGCAAGCTCGATGTGGAACCCTTGTGTTCAAATGCTGTATTTTGATGTAAAGTTAATCAGCCTAACTAATTATCAAGATTGCATCATGTAAGTGTTCCTTCACACTTCAGGTACTATCAATTTTTTTGTGTTTAAAGTGTGAAGCAATTATTCAAATTAATGATAAATTAATAATATTTGTTTGTATATTTTATGATTACAAGCTTTAATGAATCAATGACGGCATTTGAATTGGAAACTGTAGAACGCGCGGTTAAAAAATAGGAATGTAAAATAAATGCCAAAAGTCCTTGCCATGTCACGTAATTTTTTCCAGGAATCTAGCCGTCCAAAAATGTTAATTCTTCAGGAATATGTAGAGCAAGTAGTAAACAAAATATTTAGCAAACGACAGTTCATACCAAGTGCCATTATCATAACACTCACTAAATATGTCACATAGCATTGTGTGAAAAGAAATATTGCCATGCATTTCTTTGAAAATAAATAATTAATTGTAATTGTGTTTTTGAGGTTCAGCTAAATGACATACACTTTATATAACTTTGTAGTTGGTTACAAAGTTTCCAAAACTTGACCAAATCAAATACAAATACACTCTGTCAGAACGCATTTTTTAAACTTTGAAGACGCTGGAGCTCAGCCCTTATCAACGAAACAAAATTGAAGTTTTTTCAGTTTTTCCACCTGAACTCCATAAATGACAGTCAAAGAAACCTACATTCAAATATTTAGACGAATTCATAAAATAGTGCTGGAGTAAAGTGAGTCGCCGATTATTTTTGGTTTTGCCCACATGCGCCCTATAATGCATTTTTCGAAAGTGCCAATTTAAATTTGTTCATCCTTTTTGGCAAAGCAATAAAATAGTAGGAAAACAAATTATTTTGCGAACATCGAGTCTGGGCCTTGCAGGTATCTCATTGAGTTCCTCTGATGTATTTAAATATCCACATACTTTCATATTGAATGCTATTTGTTTTTATATCTACCTTATCAGTAAAAGTATACAATCGAGAATCTTTAATTGGCAGCCGAAAACAAACATTGAAATACATGGTTACTTTATCAGTAGTTATAAAGATCTAATTCAAACGCAAGAAAAAAAAGAATTTTTATTTATTCTAGAATGTATTTAAAAAATTTGTAAGTGCGCATTCATCCTAAATGTGTATTAACTTTAAAATACAAGTATGTTGAGACAAGTTTAATCTTGCTTAATCAAGCTCATGCGTATTTGCAACCTCATAGTTAATTATGTATTGGAAAATGCTTCAATAAAATCTACTTTACGGAACATGCAAAATTCATAGAGCTTTTAACACTGATATAAACAAACTCGATATAGAGACGAAAGAGGAAGTGCAAGTGTTGGACCAGTGAGTTCAGCCCCACAAGGTTTTCTTACAATAAAGAGCACTTATGAGCAAATATCAGTCCGAATAGGTAAACAACTTAATAAACTGAATCTCATGTAGCCAATCCTAATCCTATTTTTCAGTTTTTTTGATAAACAATCGGTGTATAAACATTTTGCCGAATCCATTTCATCAAATGTACTATTTCATCAAATCGTTTTCGTCCACCGACCATTTCGTAGAGCGGTATTTTTCGTAGAATGGTAGATTTTGTAATGAAGGTTCACTTCATTGAATGGGCAAACTCGTAGAGAACTATTTCATCGAAACTAGGAAATTGATGAGAAGAAACAAACTAAATAATATTAAAATGTTATTATTGTTAATCTACAGTATAACTAGCTTAAATAATCGTAAGGAGAATCAATTGTAAACTGCCTTTTTGCATATCGTCACTGTTATTACGACAAGCCCATTCAACTTGCGAACGAAAAGAATGAAAAGTCCTATCGGCATGAGAGCGTTTTGAATGACAAGCCTTATCAGTTTTTCAGCACTACGGTATGAAAGGCCCTACCTGCACAACATAACGATCTCAGAAACGTGCAAACAAAATTTTAAGCCCAATTTATGTATATGGTGGAACCATATTCTTTAAATTATTTTCGCCATAAAGATTTCGTCAATAGTACATACTTGAGACAAAAAAATGTGCACAATTTAACAACCTTTCAAATGCATATGCTTCATTTTTTTACCAAAATGTTTAGATAGGGTCTTTCATACCGTAGAGCTGAAGAGCTGATAGGGCTTCTCACTCAAAATGCTCGCAAGCTGATAAGGCCTTTCATTTTTTTCGTTCGCAAGTTGAAACGGATTGTCGTAATGACAGTGAATATATTCAGGATTATCTGTGAACGACTGTAAAATACGCAATCACAAATAATTACCTCATATCCTATCGACAACATTATACCATGCAGTGTGTATTTCTTACAATACCGCTTGTGTTCTATTA
>JAQFYG010004430.1:0-11030 GCA_034694325.1 Entomobrya corticalis | reverse complement strand
TCCTCTCTGCTGGAGTCCAACGCATACTCAACTTCTCATATTTTTTACTACATTGCTTCATATCCAATCTTAAAAGTCTTTTCTTTTTAAAAATTCTCGTTCTTTTTCAAACTTATATTTTTATTTGTTGTTTTCTTCAGGCATTTACACTAACTAAAAGGTGGTTTTGGGCATGGCATATGGGCCCTTACGTATATATTTTGCTTGTAGTGCGTAAAAACAAATGTACAAATTGCTTCCTCTCATATTCTTATGACCGCTTGAATGATTTGAAAAATAAAAGGTTATATACCTAACTAATATTTATATTCTCAGCAAAAAGCGGAACATGCCTAGTTTCTATTTTTAACCACTTCCTTTATGTATCGCCTGGCCACAAAATTTTTTAACACCATGTGCAGTGGTGTAGTTTAATATTAGTATCTATCAGTTTTTGTATCTGACGGTTAGTTATTTTTATTGCGTAATAAACTTGCCCACCAGATATAACGAATAACATCCCTCCACCACCATCAACATATATCATTATCACCCTAAAACTATAAACATTTTAAAAATAAAGTTTATTGTTGCTCATAAACTAAGAAAATATGAAATTAACAAAATGTTTTCTGTATTTTGTATGTTTAATATGCATGCGTGCATATCCATGCTTATGAATTTAAAAATAACTAATTTTATCTTTGAAAAAAAGGATCAATCCCAAAACCTACGCCATCATATCACCTCAAAAAACTCAACCCTTTCCGTATCCCCACTACCACCACCTGTTATACATATTATAATCACTAACAATAGTAATAACAATTATTCTTGATCAGAATCAGGCAGCACCAGTACCAGTTATGAACAGATGTATCGCATCGTGTATCCAGGCGAAAAATATGAAGGCACACACATATTTACTTACTGATGCATACAAACTGGCCTGGACACTGCTGATGATCATAAAGATGATAAATTTTTCCAGTGCATTTCTTCTTCTTTTTGTGGTCATGTACGTGTCATAATCAGGCTGACAGATAGACATGCATAAACTCTGTTAGAAATGATTATCGTGATAGCTGATCAGAAACGCAAAGATTGGGATCGTCATTGCATTGTAACTTGTAAAAATTTAAATACTACACATTACACATTGATAAGAAATGAAAGAATACGTGTTACGTAAAATGTTAAGCAAAACATGCAGATGAGAATGAAATGAAGTTGGAAGAGGCGTTTATACATTTTACAGTGGAGGAACATTTGAATCATTAGAAAAGCAGGCCAAAGTAAAATAATAATAAAAGCTTGATTTCGATTCTCTGGCATTTTTTAATAATATTTTTTATGCTCGTCCTTTCCCATTTAAAATTTACGGCTGCATTCTACGCATATGAAATGGAATTTAATTGTCGTTTCTGTTGTATAGAAGTATGGAGATACAAGTTTCAAAGCTATTATTAAACTCCAGTCATTTGCATTTATAATATTTTATTTGAAACGTATCAACTTCAACAATCTCAATTTATATATATGTACCTAACTATAATACATATCCGAACCGAATCATCACGATCATCATTTGAAATCAGTCAAACAAAAGTCATTATCAGCTTCAGGTTTTATTATTTTGTATTCTGCTACTTCATTAAAAATAAGCAGATAGAAAAGAGAAGTAGCCGGCAGCATTTTGTTCGTTTCTTACTGCATTGTTATTAGTTCATTTAACATTTTTACATGCAAGAAGGCAGGGAGAAATTAAAACGCGTAGAATGAGAGGCAAGAGAGGAAGCAAGGAGCAGAAGTGAAACAGGAGAAGAACAAAGGCAAAATATTTTTGATTCTTGTAGCCAGAGGCTAAACAAAGCGTTGATAATAAAGATAATGAATATAAATATAAGTTGCTTTACATGAGCAGAGATGGTCAAGCAGGAGTTTCATAAAGTTAAAAAATAGATTAGCTGGAAAAGTAGCGATACTAAAATTGGTATACTTGGTACACTTCAACATAATTTTCATTGATCCACGTATATGCAATCTATCTAGATATTTGTCAATGTAATCGATTTTGATAAATTTCTGAAAATAAAAAGTGTTTTTCTGGATGTTTGAGACAGACAGTCACATTCATTTTTCATAAAGTAAAAACAGGTTTTTTACATATTAAAAATAAAAATACATATTAAATTTAAATCTAAACGGAGCTTTCAGCTTTGTATTTTTTAAAAATCATTTTTGACTACGGTGTTGGTTGTATTCATTCCTATTGTTTTTGTATTTAGCTTTCTATGTACACTGCATTTAAATTATGTTTTAATGAGTAGATATAAAGATAACTTGAAATGGTATTGATAAATGAAATATGTGGACATATCTTCTTAGTGATCTTTTCATTTTGTTCCTAAAATCAAAAGAGCAAGCAAAACATACTTCATAGAAATGCGCAACCGATAAAAAAGCGATTAGTTGACGAGCGAGATAAGATGAGAGCGAAATGGCAATTTAATCCTTTCTTACATACTGCAATGCAATCATCATCATCGTCCTCTACCGATGATTGTGATATGGCGATCATGATCGTCATCATTGGCTTTGATCTTTCTTTCTTCGCAGTAGAAATACAAATGACGATCTTTAAATTTGCTGAATTTTTTTTGTATCGCAATATCGCAATGAGGCTCTATAAGCATACATGAGCTCTTTCTCTAAATTAAGTGGATAAAATAAATGAATATGGAATAAAATGAAAGGATTTAATAAAATTGTATTGTGTAAAATTGTATCTGTAAAATGCATGATGCAATGTAATACTTTCTTATAATTGTAATGATCACCTCGATTGTGCTTACGCCTACTGCTTCGCATTTTGACAGCAGCCGCTGCGGCTACAGATATAGCCCGAAATATTTTTTCTTAAAAAAAGATTTTTGTAAGCACTCACTGGCTGCTGTACAATAATTTTAAAATAAAAACGTATGTCCATATTGATATTATGACGGTGATAATAACATGATATTACGAAGGAGTTTCATAATAGGTATATCATGCCACTTTTTGAAGATGGTGAAATAAGCGTCAAAAGGGCAAAAATAGTAGAAAAAACTTAGCAAACAACCTTCACTTCTCAGGCCGGCCCCAACAACAAAAACAGCATTAATAATGTTCGGTTTTTAGAGTGAGCGAGTAATAGAAGGGCAGTCTTTATTATAATGCAGGAGCACGAAATTTGGTAAATTATAAAACATATATGTTAAAGCTCTATACAATATTTTGAACTTTTGCCGTATTTTTTGTATTAATATACTGGTCATGTATATTGCGCTGCTGTACTGCCACAATGCACTAACATGAGGGAGGTCTACCGGCAAGTGTATGTGAAAGTGGAATCCAAATCCAAGTCTAATATTTTATAATGTGTTGCAAAGAAATGATCATCGTAAGGAAAGCCGGACAAACTTTGTGTTTTTTCTGCCATAATAAATGATACCGGTTATAAATTTGAGAAATACGGTATACATATTTTAGCTTTCTGGTAATTCTTTAACCCTTTTTCCTTTACTATCAACTTGACTATTTTACTATAATCAAGAATCAAGCCCTATTGCCCTTTCTTTCCCTCATTTATTTTATTTCCCTCGTCTTGGTTCATCACGAAGTTCTTATTCAAGCAATATATCCTGGAAGATATATACAGCTTCCCGTTTTTCAAGGAAGAATACGGTAAAGAGTTTATGAGTTGCTGGAGAGAATGAAAATCTCATGGAAAAAAGTAAAAAGAAATGAGTAGTTCAGACGTAGTAGATCATCTTTCAGGATAGTGGCAGGTACAAAAGGCAAGAAAAAGAAGAAAGGTTACTCAACAAAGTTTTTATTTTATGTCTTCTTATATTTTTGCTGAAACCTTTTATGCATCGATGTATCTTTTTTTCCTGCAGATGCAAACCATTTAACAAAAAAGGTGTATCAAATCAATCACAAAGAGGAAGAAGATGTACATCTTTAATTAGAAATTAGAAAAGTAAAAAGTCTTTCATCCCATATCTTTCTCATTTCCCTAGTTTTCTAATTAACTTTTTTCTTTCGAAAACACCCTTCATTTCGCACTTTTCCAGAGTTTGTAACAAGTAAATGTGTACTGTTCCTCACGACATTACAGTATTTTCGATAAAAAACCATTAAAGGGAGCTGAGAAAAGAGTGATGTGATGTGGCAGATAAATAATTGAAAATGAAACTGAAACGCTGAAAGATGAAGAGGATCCTTCCTTTTTATATTCTTATTATTTTATCTCAAAAGAAAATTTATTGGAAAAACAGAAAGGAGCATGATCACATGATCATGATCTCACACACAACACTTCTCATTTTCATCATGATGAACCTTTTAGGTTTTCTTAAGTTTTAGAGCTCTGATGATTTTTAAAAGGTTCTTTTCCTCTTTTTCTACTTCTCATCTCCACAAAATTCGATCCCTTCTTCTTCTCTTCATCCTCATCTCTTAAATCTGTCAAGAAAGACGAAACGGAGACTTGTTTTTGGAGCAATAATAATTCTCTCATTTCACTCGAACAAGAGAAGATGAAAAAAATGAAGCAGAAAAAAGAAATACAAATCGTATAAGAACTTATATATCTTTAGGTGCCCATATCGGTTTCCAATACCCATGTATAATCTTCATGTTAAATCTTTTCCAACTGTACGATATACCTATTTATGTATCCCCTTTTCTTTTAATTTTTCTTGAAGGGATCCCCATGAACAAAATGTACTATTAATATAACTTATTGGTTCCCTCTCTCATACTGCTTGCTTTACTCCTGTTTTTTTCTAGATATATTCATTATCCATGTTATATCTCATCTTGGAACAAAAAGCGGTCATGTTCTACAACACAGCGTTCAAAAGCATCCCTTACTTTTATTATTTTCCTGTTGCCTAAAAAAAAGAGTACAAAAAGTTTATGAAGAAACACATAAACACTTGCATGCAGTTTGAAGAGAAGAAAGAACTAAAATCGAAGAAACCGTTCTTTTACTTTTCTGATTTGTCTTCTATTCAGTGAGACAGTAAGACTTCATTTCATGGATATTTTCACGGAAAAAGAATGAGAAACTTTACAAGTGAATCAAACAGGAAAGAGAAGAATAAAAAGGAAATAAAAAGTTTTAATCTAGTCTGATGGACACACGTTTTGTACATGAACAATTCAGAGAAATAACATGTTCTCCTATTATTACTATTATTCTTGGTACAGGAGATATTGAGCACTGTTGGATTTTATTTGGATGGATATTGAGATGCTGCTGGTCATATTCTTAAAGAGAGCTGACAGAAGAGAGGGCTTGATTTTTATGTGAAAAGTGGCAGTAAAAGAAGAATAGCAAGTCAGAAAAGGTCGATCGTAACGGAACGTATCACATCAAAACAGTCAGTTTCTGAGTTTCTGACTGATGGTGAATTTTCTTTTACTACTTGTTATTTTTTCTTCTTATCCTACCATTTCCATTCCATCATCCTGATGACTTGGCTGAAACCTTAACAAGAAGTATTGTTATTATTACTATTACTGTTGCTGTAAGGTATTATGTTGGAGTTGGAGGTGATGTAACAATAGACATCAGCATATTGCTCTTTGTAGCGCACACAGTGCAGAAATAATTTGAAATTTTCTTCAATGCCTTTCATATATCCTTATTGCTTTGCTTATTTTCTGCTTGCTTTTCAATTTCCGTGATTGCTTTTTCTTGGTGCTTTACTCAACCATTGCAAAAGATAGTTACTCATTTTTATTAAGAAATATGTGTAAGAAAAGTAGAAAGTACATTTCCATTGGTGTTACCGCTCCTTAGGTTGGAAAATTTCAATAAACAGTTTACTCATAACTTCTTGATAACATTGTTAAAATTTAGGCTTTTACAAATTAAAAACGAAATTGAAGCGTTCAAAATAACCTGAGTATAAATATTTTAGTTTGCACCGACCCAATCTACATCCATTTCATTCTTCTTTTCACACCCCGTAATATCCAGAATAAGCAATTCCACCGCCACACCACCACCTTCACTTCATTTTTAAGAGATGAAATAGCAAAAAAACACCAACAAGCCACCAACAATGCCATTACTACTTTCTTCCTGCAATGTTCATATGTACTATACGCATACTTGACTCTGACTCTAGAAAAATATATTCTTCTAAAAACCTGTGAAAACCTCACGTCACCTTATTACCATCTTTGTTGCCTCCTTCTCATTTCTACCATTTATATTTTTTGCGTTAAAAAGTTTTTCTAAGTAAGTACGTAAGCAACTAGGCACGTTTTTCCTGTAATAAAAATAAAAAATAGAAGAAAAAAGGAATAAGACTTACAGGCAAGAAATAAGAAAATAAGAAGCAGTCAAAGGCAAGCTTGTATATTACAATGCAATAGCATGATAAATGTTGGGCAACTATGCAGTGGAGTGGAGCACAGTGATTTGCCATGAAAATTATAAGGTTGTTTTTTTGCTGGATTTGTGTATATAATTCAAAACAGCTGCATGCATCATGCATGCACCATCACAAAATATAAAACGCAATTGAATGCAACCCTACTCATCATAACAAAAAATTAAAAATATAGAAGAATTCTTACAGAAAGAGAGGCATATACACAGTATTCTCTTTTTACT
Source organism: Entomobrya corticalis (assembly GCA_034694325.1). NCBI lineage: Eukaryota > Metazoa > Arthropoda > Collembola > Entomobryomorpha > Entomobryidae > Entomobrya > Entomobrya corticalis. Next base: position 4,375 of record JAQFYG010004430.1, on the reverse strand, counting down.
CATGTACCTAAATGTTAAATGCAGTATTTTGTCTTGACGGTTCTTCAGCTCTTCGTTTTCTTCTTCTGCCTGTCAGTCAAACTTGCCAAGAAAGAAAAGAAGACGAGAAGAGAAAAAAAACTTGCTTCTTCTTCGTCAAAACCTTCAATCCCTTTGGTTGTTGCATTTCATTTTCATCCTTGAAACCAAACCAAGTGGTCCATCTTTTCTATTCTTCTCTCTTCTCTTTTGAAAATGTGAGCAAGAATTGATACCAATTCGTTGCTGTGCTGTTGTAAATGCTGCTGCTGGAGTGGATGAAAGAAGAAAAGAAACTGAAGTAGAGTTGATTGGGAATGAGTATTGTGTATAGTGGTTCTTGAAGAATAAAGGCAAAAAAGAGAATGCATTGCATGCTTGTTAAAAACGATCATTTTTCTCACATGTCCATGTCGTAATAGTAATGATGAGCATCATGAGAGTGGATATTTTCTTTTAGGGCTTTAAAAGAAGAAAAAAGGCAATATACTTTCTTACCATTACTACCTACTTATACGGATGAAATGGAAGGAATGGTTTATGGATGGACAGTTTGATGGACCATTTTTATGCTTCTTCTGCCCTTCCTTCTTTATTTTTTTGGTCTTTTCATATGCCCGGCTTTTCAAGAAGAAAAAAATTCTATCCTTCTTCTTCTTCTCCACTGAGCTTATTGTAAGCTGGGTTGACTGGATATGTGTATATATATGCGAATAGTGAACATACCTTGTAGAATAATGCCTATACTCATTGCATACAAGCTCAGTAGTCAAGAAAAACAACCCCTCTCTTTCTTCTTATTTTCCTTCTTAGCAAGCAGTAATATTTTTCAACCCTCTTTTCATTTTCAACCTTCCTCTGGTTTTTCTTCAACATGTGCATCGCAATCATACTCAATACTCCTGTTAATAATATCCCATGCCATATGAACGTACCTATCCAGTTTCATGCAGGAATGGTCTTCTTATTGAATTTCACGTTGGTTTGGTTTTCTTCCTCTTTTTATTCTTCTCCTTCGGTGTTGAGTAATACAATACTACTTGGTATTATGCATGTATGCATGCATGCCTCCGTGAAAAAAGGAAAGAAAAGAAGAAGAAACACAATACACAATATATTTTCTATTATGTAGGCATATAGAAATGGATTTGTATGGGTAAAAATATATTACTATGTTCCTTTTTTATAATATTTTGCCTATTTGACAGCATACCTTTCTTCTTTTTCTTCCCATCATGGCCTGGTAGTGATGATGATCATGATGATTATGACTGTAAACGAGTAACGAGGATATATACATAAATGCATGCTGTGATGTTGAGGATGGGAAATGTTCATGAAAAATGAAAAATCCAATTCTTTTAAGCCACCCCAACCAACCTGAGTCAGGTTAGTCTTGACATGGTAGCAAATGGAGAAAGATTGTGTGTGAGCGAGTGCGTGATGATGTGATGGTGAACTTTTGCTACTGCAGGCGGGCGTTATTTTTCCGCTGCTGCATTTGTTAGTATATTATAAAGCTAAACTAAAAAAATTTTTGATATAAATAAATACTCTGTGTGAAATAGTAGATGACGAATTGTCAACTGTGTTGGTGGTTAAAAATAGCTATCAAAATATATTATGACAGTTGTCAACAAAAAATCTGTGAACAAAGTTGTGTTTAAATGTGCTTGACGGAATAATCACAGCAAAAAGTTTGACATTGTTGAACGAGTTCATGTAAAACATATTGGACATTTAAGTGAAGATTAACATTAGATTTCTTCATTATTCCCGATCCCGAATACCCGATTGTTGTGTTTCTCATTGGTAGCGAAGACTGTTTTGAAAGTGCTTATTGACAGTGCAGAAATGACAAGCGAACAATGGGAAACTGGAATTTTTATATGCTTATCAACAACATTCTAAAAGAACTGTTCATCGGGAACGGGTAATTTTTTTCTGCTATTCGTGCTCCAGTGTGCATATTTGGTTTGAAATTATTACTCATTAAAAATGAACTGATAAAGTAGGACGAAATAGAAAATAGAAGACATTTCATTACATACCACTATAGGAGTTACGCAAATGAAGGAATTAATAAAAAGGATAAAACAAAACGGTAAGCAACATAATACAATGATTTTCTCTTATTTTCCTCTTTTTACTTTTAAACCGTAAATTATACGTTTTTAGATAAATAGATAAAGAGATAATGTAGGGTCGGTCGTGTACTTACTTATATATGATTATTACGATAATATATAAAATACTACGAAAAACCGATGAAAACAAGATGATGTATGGTACGTGAGAGAAACAAAAGCAAAGAAGGTTTGATGAAGGAAGATGATAGAAATTACTACATCAGTCCAGGGATCCATCCAGCTTTGCTTGGTCAATACCAGACGATGATGATGCAGCACGTTGCGAGTAAATAGCAGAGGGATGATTTTGTTGAAATTGAAAACGAAATTGTATTTCGTGATCTGCAGCCAACAAAAAGGTGTACATTTTCCGCTACCACCATCATCAAAAATCACAACAAATCACATGTTTCTTTGAAACAATAACAGGCTACAAAGAAAATGTCTTGGCTATCATCTTATTATCAAATAAATAGTAATGTTTAACTTAAACTGTTACATTTTTTAAAGAAAAAAAATCGGTTTTTGTACACATGCAATACTGATGCACACAAGGACGCTGCACACGTATGTATTTATCTACAGATGTTCCTTTGATTTTTCTAACTGTACATTTGACATTGGAGAAAATGATGGATGATGATACATTAGTTATTATTTTGCCGTATAATATGCAGCATAGTATTACTACTGGTCTAGTTTCTTCTGAGAATGTATTCATAAAATTATTTGTTATTCTTGTACTTCTCCTTTCTCATATCTCAAAAAGAAATATCTCGCCATTTGTATTTGTGGAGTGGGTTGACGTGTGTCAAAGAAAAAGATGACGACGATGATGATGAGTGATTGAATGCATAATTCATCAATGACACATGCGGACATACTTGACCTGTTGTAAATGCAACTTGTATTCTTTTTCTGGTCACAATCATAATCAGTTTCGGATTTCATTTTGTATATTTGGTGTTAGGTTGCACATTTTGGTCTATTGTTGCTGACCATTGTAAAATTCTTGTACTGTTGTACCTTTTATATTTTTGTAACTTATTGTTCAACATTTTGTTTGAGTGAAAGATACGTATGGAATGTGTGTGTGGTGGTGGGTGAGCGATGAAGGATGAAAACAAGTGTCATCTTCGTCATCATTTTTCAGCATCCCGTATGCATAACTTTTTTGTGCTGAATTACAATAAGCAAGAAGAATGTTAAACCTAATCAATCTTGCATGATTTTTTGTAAGAAAATGTACCTCATCATCACCAAAGGCACATGCATACAAAAATGCAGTTTGAAGTTTGAACTGCAACAAGTTCTGCATTTTCATTTAAATATTCTTTATGAAAATCATGTACAAAAAAACTTTTATATTGTCAAGCACACATATTCATCGGCCGACACACACACACGTTGTAAAAGGTTTAACAAGTTATATGCAGAATACAAAACTATATAATAATAAGCCATCCGTTCCGTTTGACAATAAAAACAAGAGGTGCAATAATAATAAGAAACGGATGATTTGACAGTTGACATAGTTGACAAGTTGTGATATTTCTCAAAATTGGGAATTATGAACACGGACGGATGAAGAGAAGCAATAAACTCGAACAAGTGTCCTTTTTCGCCTTTTTTCCTTTCCTCAACAATAAAATATTTTATATTATAAACTAAATATCTCTTGAGTACATACATATATTCATGAAAATAATGTTCACATTTCATATAGCTTTGCCTAAAAGAAATATATCCTTGCGCTTCTCACTACAACAATACAATAATCCATTCGTCATGTCGAAGAAGGAAAGAAAACAGGGTGTTATAATTTATATAGCACCCACCATTATTGCAATAACAGCTATCTATCTTCTTCCAGGCCAGCTGTACAAGAACATAAAAGCTAGTTAACCAGTAGTCGTAATAATAATAACAAGACATATTAAAACTAGCAACAAAAGCTTTTCTTTTGACTTTGCCGAAAATGTACTGAAAATACGCAAGGAAATATATAGGCATTGTATACACATTCCATCCATTTTCTAGAGAGAAACAGGAAACAATGGTTTTGTTCCTCTTTGTAATATTTCAACAGAGAGAGCATGAGAAATATCACGTAGCCAGGCCAGATGGATGGATGGACAATGAGCCATCAACTCTGTCAATTTTTCATTATATTTTGTCTACTGTTCCATGCATGCCCTGTTTCTATTCAACAATGATACTATATGCTA
>JAQFYG010004429.1:0-11030 GCA_034694325.1 Entomobrya corticalis | reverse complement strand
AGATCCTTCACTTCCTCCGAGATGAAGAGATCCCTCTTTCCCTCCGAGATGTTTAGATCCCTCATTTCCTCCGAGATTGTGAGATCCCTCATTCCCTCCGGGAAGTTGAGATCCCTCCTTCCCCCCGAGATGGTAAGATCCCTCATTCCCTCCGAGATGCTGAGATCCCTCATTCCCTCCGAGTTGTTGAGTTGAGACCCCTCATTCCAACACTAAAGAAAACAATACTGAAAACAATGAACTTGGATTCGTAATTTACAACATATATTATTCATACACACGTTTTTATGCCTATTGAATTGTATTGCCATTTATTTTCCAGTTCGTCGTAATTTGCTTTTACCATTTTTGTAGGAAATTGTAGGTAACTTTGTGCAATTTCTGCTTCTGCTTCTTTGGTGATAAGAAAATTAATTAATTAACAGCCATGATCACCAAGATAATAATAATTTTCAGTTACCTTGAATACATTTATATATTAAGTATATATCATTACAACTGTATTTTACATTACTTTCTGCTCGGTCAATGCTGAATGAGCCTCGTTTTGTTCCAGATATAAAATCAGGCGGTAAAAATATACTACCGACACATTTAACTTTAGAGGATCTTCTATTTCTAATTGTAGTAAAATGAATGCTGAAAGGCCGTTGCAGATCAGTTATGAATTGGTAAACATCGAAACAATAAAAGGACACATGAAGGACGTTTCTATCTAGCAAGTTGCAATATACATACTACTTTTGGAGCTATTTTTCTTGATGTAGGAGTTTCCGGAAACCAAGTTGAGAAACTCCAGAAGTAATTACAAACAAGAGATGATGGCTCATTGTTCAAGGAAGAAAATGCGAAGCTGTAAAACATCATTAATATTTTACATTAGAAGACATTTAAACTATTAGTTGTATGGCGTATTGTTTTACCAAATATTTATTAGAGATGCTATTTTGCTGAAACAAAATATTTTCAGCAAAATATTCCCATAACTAAATTAATATTGAGGAAATTATTTTACTTCTTCTTCAAGACACAACTTCTCATCTTTTTCATTACACACAACAATCTCTCCCAATTTTACTTAAGCCAAGCCACTTTGCTGTCACACGGTGATTGGCTAAAATAACGAGGCTTATCATTCGCCGTTGATGCCTTCTGAGGTCCTGCAGATTGGTTTACTGCTCTTGGTTCTCTTCAATGTGATGTGAAAAGTAGATAGACTTGAAGGAGTTGATGGAGGATAACTTACAGATAATGTTAATGTGACGATGACTGGTGTATTATCAATGGCTTTGTTTTGGTTGAGCAGATGATGCGATAACATAGTACAATACTGTTCAAGAAACACACGCTTCTTAATCAAACAAAGCAGTTGAGACGATCACAAATATTCTTTACAAGAAAACCGTTCATTACATTCTAAACAATATTGTTATTACTTTAACCCGAAATAGTTGAACATCAACCAAGAATAATCACTGTAAAACATTATCATTGTCAACTGCTATAAAATCTCAGAAAAATTGACAGAATCAACATGCCATTTCTAAAACAAACAAATATTGAACTATTCATTTTTACAGAGAAAATAAAATTTCTTGCAGTGTAGAGAAGGTTAAGAGGTAAGAAAGAATTGAAAAAAGATTAGTAGAACAATTTCGTTAGTGTCAAAAGTAATTGCAACTTAAGCCTTTCTTCTAGAATTTAAGCATTTCCAAAATTTTTATGTTTGCTACATTCACTTATTATCAGATAAGATATCACTTTTTGACCGACTCTATATCTCTGTAAAATGCAAATTTTATATAGTTTTACCTTATCAGCGTAAACAAAATTCATACCTATCAGCGCTTCAAGTTTGCGATATCTTGAAATTCTATCTTCTTTTTATAACAAAGAATCAATAAATCAAAATAATAACATTTTAATTGAAGGAGTTTCAGGTAATTCACACTTAAATAAATTCAAAAAGACAATTGAATCATCGACCTATTGAACTAAAAACACAGTATCCTTTCCAACCTGTATGATAAATTTTTTAAAAAGAAAGAAAAAAATGTAAAAAACAATTAATTCAAATTAACCCTACTTTTTATTCATAAGGTGCGTCCCAAATAGCCGTAATAGTCTTCACTGACCATTTCTACAATTTATGTTATAAAATAAATAGCAAACGAGCTTGCATAATGCCTTTAAATTCAAAGCCGGAGCTTTATTTTTTTGTCTTGCAAACAAAAAGCATTAGTTGTATCTCCTTGCGGCGATTTGTTTGGAGTAGTAAATCTTCTCAACGAGAAAAATGTAAATATTGATTGGAAAGCCGACAAAACCACACCATTCAACTCAACCGTGCATTGACATTGAGGGTGAAATATAATTCTATTTAATTTAAATGAAGCAACATGATCAATGCTATTGAATATAGTCAATCAGGTCAGCGCAAATTAACTTTATTGGTAATTTTCACAATAGTTGTGCCTCGTCAATAATTACAAAGACATGTAATTTATATTTCCAATCCTTTTTCATATTTAACACTTTTCTTGGAGATGGAACCTTTTAAAATATTACATAAAATATTTGTTTTGAACTAAAAACTTGAATTTTTTCCGTATTATTCTTGTTTTGTTTCTGTTTTGTATTTTTCTCCTTTGGTTAATACTATATTTTTAAGATTGCGTATTACCTGGTAATCTTATATGTGAGATTTTCTTAATATATTTGACATTCAACGTTTGAATTATGCATTAATAAAATTATTGATTTTTTTCTAAATTTTGTGTGGATTGCTTAAAAATCAACAGTAAGAAATAAAAAAATTAATAACTTGAATAAAAAATATCTAGTGAACCATATTTTATGCAACATTATCTGATTGGCTTTAATTGACTAGTTTTTAATTGTCTTCAAATTATAAGTTTTCCTTAAGTACTTATTTTCTATATTAGTCCTTAGAACTTGTGCAAAGTGCAACCAAAACCTACTCTTTCAGTTGTGGGAAATTCGCGACTAGTTTGATCTTTACAATTTATTACTAAGATAGACCAAATTGCAAGTCTGGAGCATAGATGATATCTTGAGTAAAATTAGAAACCAATAATTATCTCTATCTTTCTTCAAGTCGAATAACAAATAACAAGCATATTTCACCTACATCAATATTCATTGATTAAAAACCGTAACCCGGGTTGACCAGTTGTCGTTGTTGGTCTACACAAATGTGTCAAAAAATAAGATAGTCAAGAGTTCTATTCATTTATATTTCCATAATAAACTGTATTGTTTTTTTTAAATATTACAGAAAATAAGATCTGCTGCTATTACATTAGTATTTAGACTCATTATCAAATTTTTTGAATTGCCTATCATAAACGTCGGTCGGTACCAATTTTCAAATATCCCTTACAATTGTAATCGTAGATCCAAAATTATCATTGGAAGGAAAAGGATAATAACTTTAGTGACAAGAAAACAAGTGAATTCAATGCCGAAAAATAATATATTAAAACAGAATGCTTTATTTTTTCTGAAGAAAACTATCACGTTTTTAAAGGTGAGAAAAACTAATGCATACATCCTGATTTGGAATGGCAGTTTTACTGGCAAATAAGCAGCAGTAAAAATGTAACAAATTGAATAATAATCGGGTTTTTATTATTATCATAACCTTTACAACCCAACTCCAAAATAATAACAATTTCAAACATTGAGTTATTGGTGGAGGAATATTCCTGGATACATACTAACTTAAACATTTCCAACTTATAACTTAATTTTTGTGTGAAACTAATAAAAGTTTACACTTTATAAAAATTCAAAAAGGCCTTATGGTATGTCGGCATATTTACTGTCATCTTCATTTTTAAAAACGTAACGGAATGCTAAAGATATCTATAGTTTTAACAATCTTTACAATACGTATTTTTTAATCAACTTCAGTAGCCATTAATGGATAACTTGAACATCAGATGAGAGCTGAAGCCCAAATATTACAATACAATAATCATTAAAGTCTCTTAAAAGTTACAGATTTTATCGTTGGAATATATTTTTTTAAATTTGAAATTTTTTAGGTATTGTTTTTGTACATCTTTGATTTTTCACAGCCAAACTTGCAATGCTATAATTTATGTACTATTTCACTGTTAAATATGAGGTTAAATGCAGCAGAAACTGCGAGAACAATATATTTTTCATGTTCTATTTTAGATGTTGACTGAGTAAATGCAGTGGAAAGTGGAAATTTGTTGATCGTTAAGATATCGTTGCGATCGGAAACAATAAAAAAAAGGCAAATGAAATTAGGCTTTTAAAACTAACAGCATAACCTAAAAAGTTGCACATTTGTTAAATGCATTTACTTTGATGTCAAATTTAGGGTTCTCAAAGTCTGAGTGATAATTTTTAGTGTACTTCACTTCAAGTTTAATTCTATTACTACTAATTATATTTAAATTCTTTTTGAAACAACAGCAATTTTTATTTTTTATATCAATTTTCTGTTATTTTATATCTTATTGCCATTATAAAGGTACAATCTGTTTTGAGTATTACGCAGATTTCCATCAGAAAAAAGATAACGTCTTCTGAATAACAAACGTTTTATCTCAAATTGTTATGCTGCTTCATTTTTCACAATCATGAATTTCAAATTTCTACTGAATAAAAGGATCCTTCTTTTTCCACCCTTTTGACAAGTACATACATATTTATATATTGCTGCAATTTGAAGATAAATAAAACAAACCAACTTCCCTCTTGCATTTTTATGTTCTCATCTTTTTGGTCATGTATGAAATAATTCTTCGTCTTCAGTAAGTCATCATCTATTGTTTTGTTTCACAGGATTTTTTGCTTCGTTACTCGTCTGTCGATTGGGTGTAAAATTACCTTGGGATTAGTAAAAATGTTGGAATATTGAAGCACACTTAATAATTAAAGCAGTATCATTGATCATCATTTATTCATCATTTACAGATAAACAACAATTTCTCACACAATCTCCGGCCTTTTGAGTCTTGAAGATGGTTTCTGTAAAAATAAGTTGAGGGAAATTGGTTTTGCTGCTGCAACAAAAATTGCACAACTTTTCTTCAAGTCTTGATTCTATAAAGTCCACCAGCAACCGTGGAACGAAAAAATCCAATATTAAATGGTTTTGTTATATATGTAGGCCCACTGGAGTTTATAATATTTATTTCGTTAATGAGGTACAAATGCATTTATATTTTATTTATTTTATTCACCATGGATATTTTGTAGCCATCCAAAAAACTTATTTATTCAACTATGGAACAAATTTGTGGGCAACTAAAGCTGATTGTGCAGTCTATTTTAACTTAATCATTGAAGAATTTAAAATTTAGATGACAGAGTTGAATTAAAAATACGGGCGTGCATTAGAAAAAGATCGCCGTTGTAGCTCTAATTTAGCTAGTTTCAAAATAACATTATATGCATCCATAAATTAAAAGTTATCTGTCATGGACCATAACTCCAGAAATTGAGTAAAAAAATGGTTGGCGTCAAATTTCCTAAAACACAGAACATTGTAAGTTATCCCAATCCATGGTTCTAAATGAAATGCACAAAAAAATTAAATAAAAACTTTTGACGTTAAGCGTTAAGCAAATCGTGAATATGGTAAACCTAGAATGTCAAAATTCCTCAGTTTTATGTTTCATTTATTGATCTTTCAATGATCATTAAAGGTTTGTTGTAATCAATCAATTTATGAATTAGTAAAGTTATTTGGGGTATTTACTTGGAGTGTTAATTGATCATAAATTTATTTATCCAATAAATTCCAACGTTTTGATTCATGTTGAGGAACCTAATCAGAAATAGAAAAATACAATTATTTTCGAGCAAAGATAGTGATATTTACTGAGCCTTAAATTATAATAGTTCAAAACCTGATATTATGTAATATGGAAAGTATAGAATTCCAAAAACGGTGCATGTAGTTAGGGGGGCCATCTTTTTTCCTATTCGTTTGTTGATGTGCTTCTTTGAAGGCATTTTGGGTGGCATGTATTTTCTTGATATCCCTTAATCTCATTTTTTTGATCCCAAATAAAAATTGTGGCTTCATCCCATTTAATAGAATGATTTCCTAAGTTGGTAATGTTGCTTCAAGCGTGATTCAAAATCGCTGATTATGAGTCTCCGTTTTTGCAATGTCGCTGGTGTTCCTTGTGAGGTTCTTCAAGGTCACGTCTAGACATCCCATATCGGATGTTACTGAGCAATCGATAAGAGGCTGCTAGTTAACGATTATATCGATAAGCGCCGATTAGATTTATGTGCGGAAAATGAGTAAGTTTTGGTCTTAAACGTTGGCTTATATTAAATAATATAATTGATTTTTTATAATATTCAAGCGTTTTCAACAGTTTTATTCATGAGTAATTTCGAAAAAAATATCATATTATCTAAATCACGAATTTTAAATATTAGCGATAGCATTTAACAATATTGGATACATTAAACTAATTAAAATTATTTTTACCGTTCAACAAAAACTAAATTAAATATTTTCAAAAATGATATAAAACAAACCAATTTCTAAAAGAAGCTTCTGAAACACTATTTCATAAATACAAGCGCATCAATTTTACAGTCTTTTGAAGTTTAATCTTTGTCAGATGGTTCAGATTTTGATATGCATTTTATTTTTTATACTAAAATGTACCAATAAAAAAGTTTTTGCCGATAAACGATTACCTTTTCGGGATTTACTATCTGCTCATATGCACTAATTTGATTTGATAAGATACAATACTTTCATGGTAGCCATTGTAATGCGAATGAACAAATAACAAATCTAGAAAGAGCCGTATTTATTGATACAATTTTTTTAATCATGAATATGCAAATTGGGCTGGTAGACTAATAAAAATTGAGATTAAAACCTGGACTTCTGACAACATTAAACTCCAGGAGCCTATATTTAAAATTAAAATTATTGTTTGAAATTATATCTTATATTGTCTTTATTTAAAAAATTTTCCAACAGAAGCAAATCGGTAAACATGTTCATCGATAATCACGATAACTTACCTGATGTACTGTTATAATTACTTTCCAAATGAAATTAAATATTTCAGCACACTTTAATGCATTAAGTTTAATTACTACGTAGATTAAAAGTTTGGATATTTACACTTTGTCTTAAACAACAACAATAATTTTTATCTTGAACAGCGCAATACAAACCAAAGAACACTAGCCTGCCGCTTAAATATGTTGAGTTATCGGTTTATAGCTTTCTTATTGATAACTTGATAAGGTAGCATAGTGAGAAAAACTCGAGCAGCTGTCGAGTTCTACCTCTATTTGGAATGCTTATTTGTAACTAACTAGCCTGTTGAATCAATTTTTCACTGTTGAATGCACTGAAATGATTGAGTTTCCTAATTCCCGCGTAAACTTCATAGCTTTGGAGATTTTTCCAATTGAATGAAGTTTTTAACATCTACCTTTAGGAATTAAATAAAGAAAGAATAGAATTTTGAAACCAAAACAAAATATTGACTGGAAAAACCACAATCTCAGAGAATCGTTTTCAGGAAAAAATTGGTGGTTCAGTAATGTACGAAGAAGTACAAGGTAGAAATTGGCTGTACTTTTATAAGTAAAAAATTTGCAGTTTTCCTGACAATTTTCTGGCAAAATAAATAATTATAAATGAACGTTTTAAGGTAACATATGAGTAATTGTTGCGTAAACCTGATATTTTCTGAAGACTTTCTGTAAATTTACAGCAATTTAATGATATTGACCTCTACAGACTAATAACGATAACCAAGTTTACTTGACCACGGATACCAACTGCAGTTAAACATTATTACAATCAAACAATCATAATCATCTTTCTGATATATTGGGCTTTAATTATAATGCAAAATTTATTTTCTTGTGCTCCATAAAATGAACAAACGATTAACAATCTTTGTCTGTAGAAACCATCACTTTGCCCTTGAGAACTGTAACGGCGTTTGAATGACAAATTTTTTTTTCTCCCTTCCATGCTTTTTATTTTATCCTACGACTGTTTTCAAATTCAAAACTAATAACAAAACTATTCCTCTTCCCTGAAACCAATAATACCATCTTAAATTGCAGCCCTTTACCAAACAAAATAGCAATAAACAAACAAGTCAGACAACACAAATAAGTGAACGCCAACAGTAAGTGAAAAATATAAACCTAATCTGTATGATACTGTTCTGTATTATTTTACGCCATGAAACTAAACCAGTTTGAGCTAAACTAGGTTATAAGTTTAATACGTGCGTAACCATAGTTGTTTCTTACAATCTTACAATTTGTTAAAATAATTAACAATTAATTATCAATTTAAAGATGATTTGCATAATGTTAGTGCTGTCTATTGTATAATTCAGATGAAATTTTAAACCGCTGCAATGTTGACAATTATGTAGTATTTTGACAGCCGTAATTGAAATCTTGTAAAAATTAAAATTGCTATATGCAGATAGATATGTAGTGAGTATCAAAACGGTAGTGCCTTATATAATGGAAAAAGTTAAAATATAAATATAACGGTTTATTAATTATACATATTATTTTAGGTTTTTCTGATTTAAATGAAAGTGTTACAATGATAATGATCTTTACAAACCGTGGGAATTTTCTTTATCTCAGAGAAATAACATCCACTTAACTCTTGTTTATCAAACCTTAATTGAAATACATAAACTGTAAAAACAAATTATAGTTTCCAAAAAACACAAAAACAAAATAACAATGAACATGTTTTGGTTGTGCGACCTTGAAAAATATAGTAAGCAAATAAAAATATGTCATTTTTTTTCGTTGTAAAATTTTCCTTCTTTAACGTTTTTGTTTCGGTGAAATATATTCTCCATAATTTATTTTGCAACAGATAACTTAAGAAACTAACAATTAAAACGTATTTTCAAGTAAGTTAGGTCTGTTGGTATCCTTTCTCTGTCTTGAGCATCTCCTCGTCATTCCTAAAACCATGAATCATCGCCGCTTCCATTAATGAGTGAACTTACTCATCTGGTTTTGTCCACGCGCCTGCATCTTGTACTTGCACTAGTCAAATATGAGCTTTCAATATAGGTAATTCTCCTGATCATTAAAACCTTGATTGCCCATTTACAGTATTACAGTTACTGAATAAGACCTTATAATAATTGGTATATATCAAATTTAATTTGAAATATTATTGAGATGGACGGTAGAAAAGTGATAAAAATAATCGATTTTAGTAGTGTACATAAATTGTTTAACTGCTTTCTAGGTAGTCCATTTTAATGAAATTAGTTCATTGCATTTCATCATAATATTTAGGATTAGATTGATAATTTACGCTCTCAAAATTCAATTGTATCCATAAAAAGATGTTAAGATTGATTTTCCCCTGAGAAGTTGTACCTGGGAACGACGTTCTGTAAACTCGTTGTGAGTAAAACGTCAATCTACTAGTTAGAAAGTTGTATCATTTAGCCCTGAGAGATGGGAATAGATCTACAAGTCTAGGTTAATCCATGAGATTATTTTCCTTGAGTAGATATAATTTTTGAACAACTATTCAACATTTAAATTTGAAATTTACTTCTTTAAAACCTGTGAAACTTTGTAAATTATTGTCTGTAATTGTGTGTTGTTTGTGTGATAAATAACTAAAAATTACACAGTATTTTGTCGACAATTTATTGACATTTTGTTTCATGAAAGAAGTCCCTAACTCACACACGAAAGTATTTGACAAAGTCCTTGTCTCCTGTCTCAAAGTGAGCCACAGTCCCTAGTCGTTGCATAAAGAGGGAGGCTAAACAGGGAGGTTATTCCTTCATAAAATTCATTCTCGATCAGTTACTCGCTGTCCTGTGATCAAACTATTGGAATCTTCTTTTTTACGTTGCGTGGCGTCAGAGAAAGGGTGAAATCTGGACCTGAGCCGTAACAAATGTAATGTAAATATAGGTAACTAAACATCCAAATGCACTTCGCTGATAAAAAAACTCGTATTTCAGGAAAAAAACTAACGGCGTTTGGATGAAAGAAATTTTTTGTATATTTGCTTGTCTCTTTCTTTCATCCCAATTATGTCCTTAAAGATGAATATGAATGGTAAAATAAATGTTTATTAAATATCAAAACAAATATAACGTAGATTATTTTGTGGTTTAATTAACAGTGAAATATATTTCAATACGCAGGTGGCATTATATGTAATAATAATCAGTTTAGTTCGAACGGCTAATTTTTATTTCTATTAACCGTTTTGTAAAAACGTTAAAACGTTGCAATGTTTATTGCTTTTATGATGCCAATGATCTAAAATCTAAGATGCGATCTAAGAATCTAAGATCTAAGTACAAGCGATTCCGAACGGTTATTACCGGATTGATCGGGCTGATAAAGATGAAATAAGAGAAATTAGTTATCAAATCGAAATAATGTTTGTTACGGGGAAATACAATTTTATTATTTATAATCTTTGACACATTGGAGTAAAATGAAGCATGCATTAATTTACTGCCGAATTATTTTCATTTTATTTGGCACAGTATAGAACCAGGTCACACCGGTTTATCTAACGGTCCTTTACATAGAAGTTTGTCTTTAAAAACAATTAAAGGTGTCTAACTTGTTACTTATTACTTTGACCTATTTATCCAAAAGACAGCAAAAATTTAGTTGGATTTATTTTGATATATTATACAGTTTATTGTCAATTTTACTTCCGTACTTTGCGTTTCTTTGGCTGCAAATGAAAGAACATGGAAAGAGCACAACGATCATTTTCCATAGAATAAAACATGAATTGTTTTTCCGAAAATAAAACCGGAATTTTGACAAATTCGTTAATTTTTATTTATTGCAGAATGACAGTTCAAATAAATCGTGTACCTAAATATGGTAGGCGTCAACTTTAACTGCCTTTACTGTGAAATGTCGGAAACTTTCTAAATATTTTATCTGAAAACCTCCATTTCATTTTTGAATTAGGTATATGATAAGCACTATAACAA
>JAQFYG010004428.1:0-11031 GCA_034694325.1 Entomobrya corticalis | reverse complement strand
TGGCATTTCAATTTAGCCAAACATTTTAAATGAACTTGGTACCTTAATAATACAATCGATTTTATTGTTTCTATAGTTATAATAGTTTAAATAATAATATAGTTATGTAACTACATATTTATAGTTTATCAATTGCAGAATTAGCTCTTTAAACTACATTTTAACCATGTTGATAGTCTATCTAAAAATTATTGCCATAACTGCCTAAAATATACAAAAAAGTCACAAGTAACTTTTATTCGATTACTGACATAAATGAATCTGCATTCTTCAAATAAAGCAAAATGTTGTATTTCATATAATTATATATTATTGTTATTTTTTATAATAAAAGTTTTAGTTAATTTTTGAAACCAAATTAAAATTGTACCTAAAAAATTCATAATATTCAGCAAATAATCATTAATTTATTGTATTATTAAAAGATGCACAAAATGTCATCGTCAAAAGTGTTTACATGAATTTGTCCAATCAATTAATGTCACTTTATCACAATACTACTAAATTCAGATATAAAATATTTTTAATAATTTTAAATAACATTTTGTCAAGTTACATGGTTAATTCCCATTGCTACCTTGCTTCTTATTCTTCTTTATCCTACTATTCAATTCCACTTCCTCAATCGTTTCCGGCAATCGACGATTCTGTGTTTCCGGAAGAATCAAAGACAGCAATCCAGCCAACACCGCCAGGCTCCCGAAAATCAGACAAGGATACATATGATGACCACGCCCCTATACCAAATCAAAACTTGTAAACTGTTTTCTTTCAAAATTTTTATATAAAATTAAAACATATTTAATTACAATTCAAAAATTGTCTAAACTTGCCACAATATCAACAATCAAAGGCGCAAAAGTGGATCCCAATCTTCCCATCATGGAGCAAACCCCCAAACCGCAATTCCTTACCAAAGTCGGCAACAATTCCGAAGAATACAAATAAACCAAAGAGTAATTCGCCCCAATCACCAACTTTCCCAAATAACTCAACAAAATAATCAGCGTCGAGCCCTTCGGTAAAAACAAAGAAAACAACAAAGCAAACCCACAAATCCACATGAATCCAATAAAAACCTTTTTCCTTCCAAAACGGTTGATCAACACTGGAACCATCAAATATCCCGGAAATTCCAAAAGTCCAGCAACAAAAGTATACCTTCACAAAAAGATCAATAAATTTTTAACTAAATATTTCAAAAACCCAATTAGCTTTAAATGCTATATTTTTTACGTGTATCGATCAGTAGATAAATTCCCAGAATTCAGGCCCAATCCATAATAAACCATTCCAATAGTACACCAGCAAAAGCACAAAATCATGAACAAAGTCCTCATTCTCGGCGACTTCAAAATACTAAAATATTCGTTACAAGCCCGCTTAAAACCACCCCATAACGTCCCCTCCTCCAAAGTCTCCTTTTCCTGTTCAAATAAAACCACCATCAAATCCGAAAAATAAGGTGGAATCGGCTCCTTCCGTTTGTTAACTTTTGCTCCATTTCTCAAAATCTTTTCTGCGATTGACAGTTCCCCTTTCCTGATAAGCCATCTTGGAGACTCCGGAACAAAATACCAGGTAATAATCAACAAAAAAGATGGCGCGGAACATAAAATTTGAAGCAGTTTCCAGGAACGTACAAAATATGCTAGAATTGGTAAAAATGTATAGCCAAAAGCAAACGGCAAATTAAAATAGTTTCCAGCAAATGAACGCCAATCCTCGGAAATTACTTCGATGGCAAGGACATAGGAACATGCGTAGACGCCTGGAAGAGCTAACGCCAATACAAAACGAAGACAAAGCAAAACGGTAAAATTGGGGGAAAATGCGATAAGGGGTCCCGCAGTTGAGAAAATTATTGTTGCGATTAGTATCGCAGGTTTGCGACCAAATTTGTCAGAAATTGCGCTAAATATGGGGGCTCCAATTAGTAGACCGATCATGTAGGTTACTTGGATGGAGGGTGCCCAGTGTTGATCAGCGCAGACAAGGTTCCATTCTGTTGGGACGGTGCTTTGGAATTCGGAGTGGTCAAATTCGTATTGAGTGCAGGCTTTTACGGATGTCTCGTCAATTATTGGGGTGTGTGTTAGGTTATCCCAGGTCCAGTCGTGTTGGAGGCATTTTGCCTCTTCTTCAGTTAAACTTGAAATGTAAAAAGGGCAATCAAATTATAATAATTAATTAAAATATATCAACCAATTGATATAGACCTTACTTTAACGTTAATTCTTTACGAAGCGATTCTTTCGAATAACCAGTTATTTCCGGTATGGCGCAGTGGTGATTCGGAACTACTCCAATAAATCCATAGATTAAGTTGTGCATCCTAAAAAATGTTTAAAAGTTATTTCAATTGTTTTAGTTAATTTTAACGATTTATTATTCCAAAATTTTCGTTGGAAAACTGCCAAAAAGTTTGAAACTTACGAGGTACAAAAGCCAGAAAACGCTGTCAAAAGAAATATTTTGAGTTGCCAGATCCCGGATTTGCCAATAATTTCTTGGACATCCTCATAATTTGGAAGTCTTTGTGGAGGGGCTGCATGCAGAAGTGTTATCTCCTGACTTTGAAATTGACATTGGTCTTCTTTAATTTCGTCTTCATTTGCAGTTAATGCTGATGGTGAGGGTTGCTGAGCAGTTGGAGGCATCAGGATTGTTGTGGTTGTTATGGCAACTATTTGAGGAGTAGTTTCATTGGGAGGAATAATACATTGGGCGGATTCAGTTGTTGCGCCAATCGGTAACATTTGATTGGAATTGGAAAACTTTTTGTTCATTTTTAACCCATTGAAATTATAATTCTTTTTTGAAAAGACTGTTAAAATAACAAGCAACAACAAAAACGTAAAAAACGATTAATGTTGATTTACTTTTTGCGTCGTATTCTACAATGAGTTGTTAAAGAGAATTCTTAAGAAAACAATAGCATTACTTTTTTTGGGTCGTCATTCGTCATCGTACATTGAAAGCCACCAATTGTCATAAAGTTGATTGGAATTCTTGGAAGTAAAACTTCATTGAATAAACTATAAAAGATTTTTATATGTGGTAATGAACGAACAATCACATTCTTTAACTTTTAATGAAATACACGCATAAATAAAATCGATAACAATGAAAAAACATTAAAATGAATTAATAAAAGCGTTGTAAATAAATTAGTTTTATGTATTGGTACATAACACGCGCACTTTTGCACTTAATAATCCGGATATTTAGAATTATTTTCAATTAATATATCATATTTTATTTAAAATTAATTGCATGCAATCTTACTATGCTTGAAAATATTACTCCAAAACAAACTGCTTCCATAATTTGTTCGGTTTTTTTATTGCTTTGTATTTCTTGGAATGGCAGCCTTGACAACAGCACAAAATATTTTTTACAATATGAGATACAAAAAAATGTATATCATTTGCAAATAATCGCTCGCATAAATTTTATAGATCTAATAAAACTAAAACGTTTACAAACTGTTTTTACTGATTTGGCATGTTCCACAACAATAGTAAGCTGCTCAAATGGAAATTATGGAGAAAAAAAACCTTCTGGGGAGAAAACGGATCATCATGAAATGAATATACTACCCAATCTGCTGAGAATTTTTGTATTATGCCAAAAATTATTAAATATAATGGTAAATTATTATATGTGATGTACAATTGTATATCGTTTTGCATATATATTTTATGCGATGTGTTGTGTTTGTAATTAAAAATATTAATATAAACTTACAAATATTTTCATGAGCTCTGATCATCCATATTATCACATATTTAATAATATTTACTTTGATATAACTTATTTTTTTGATATGCTTTTTTCGTCGTATTCTATAATCGATCCATCGAGAAATTCTTAGGAAGGCAAATTAAAATTTGTACAAAGATTCATCTATTTTACAAACTGTCATTTGCTAAAAAAGCTGTTTGGAATTTGTAGAACTAAAATTTCATTGAATAAACTATCAAAGATTTATTTGTGATTGTTATAGGTCGAGTCATGAACACACGATCGAGTTTTTTTTGGTTTTTAATTGATTAATGAATGAAAGCGATAATAGAAAAACCAATAATAGATAAAAATGTATTTTTTGCTCCAACTTTGACATGGAATATTGTATGCGAAATATTGAATAATATTGAATATGTCATGAAATTATCGATTGAGATCCTATGAAGTTTAGAGTATTGGTATTTTTATACAATTTCTTGGTTAGCTCATAAATAATGGACAGACGTTGATAGATTATTATCATTACACATTATGAGCCAAAATAATTTGGTTAAAATAGTTGCCTGCTTCTGTTTTATTACATATAACAAACGACGACTTCGCACCATTAAAAATGGTGTCCAGTATTATTTCAGATTCGTCGTAATACGAGCTCGAGCGAGAACAAGAAATAGCTGTACGAATTACAAAGTAAAAATCCATCATATCAGCGCTGCCATTGAATTCCAACATTATTTGTCTTGAAAATCCTTAATATAAATGATAAATATAAATATAATTTATAATTGTAAGTTTCAACAACTGTTTTTTCATGGGGTAATCATAGTCAGTCAAACTTATCTTAAACCTTGTAAACAAATTAAGTAGATGAGAAGAGATGACGAGCTTGGACATAGACAGTCGGAAATTCTCTTTTGATAAAATCTGAAATCTGAATATCAAGCTGGAATTTGTTTATGAAACATTAAAAAACGAAAAACACATTTTCATCTCTATTATTGTCATGCACTGAAGAGATGACAGATTTCTGTTACTGAACATCAACTGTAATTTATAATCTTATGTATGTTTTCTTCATAAGTACCCGTAAATACCTACAATACAACTCGTACTGCAACGATCTTCATGGAAAATATTGTTATCTCATTGTGCCCCATCCCCATCTCATTTGGAAGTTTTTCAAGTACATCATATTATATACAAAGTGATATTAAAGCTTTATGGAATGGCCTTGATTTTTGTTTTCTAGCAGAGATAAATGAGATAATTTCACACATATGCCTTTGCTTTATTTACCTAAGCTCCAAGTACTTTGCACAAAAACATCAAAGCAGAAACCCAGGCCCATTAATATCAGCTATTTATTATCAACCTAGCCGGTTTGTTGGTCCAGCAGATGAGAGCAGCTGACACGATGAAGTAGTGTGTCGCCAAATTAATTGAAACTGATGGAGTTATACTATACTTTTAACTTTTAAGCTTTTAGCAGTATTTTTACTCTGAAAAGTCGGTGCAACGATAACGATGCGTATTTTAAAAAACCAGTAAAAGTTTTTAGTAGCAACTGCCGATTGCAGTAAAACTGCAACTATTAAAGAGTTAAAGTGAAGCAAAAAGGGATTAAGATATTTTAACCATGTAAGGCCTTAACAAATTAAGCGATTTTGTATGTTTCTGTGTGTATGAACAAGGAATTACTTAAAATCTATTTGTGCTACAATAAAATTGTTAACTGCTTATTTCTTTATTTGCGATCTGTTTAGGTTTGTCAAATTTTTTACCCTGAGCTATACTCGCATGCGGAGGAGAATTTTTAGAACCTCTGCCAACAGTTTTAAATGGATACTGAAAAACAAAGAGTTGCCAATGTAAGAAGTATGGACTAGCTAATTAATATTGTAGACTTACTGATGAAAGTTGTCTCTGTATGATTAATATGGAATGTTAAATACTGGGTACTGATACTCTAATGTGTGTATGGAATTTGCTTTTGCTTTCTTGACGAACAAATTTATTTAGGTTGGTCATCGCCAGTGGTATATTTGCAAAGGAAGTCCATGCTGAAGCGAAACATGATTTGTCTAAAGTCATTGGCACTTTTATGGCCGAACCGATAACACCAAGAGATGTATTGGAAAAGGAGTCGGACGAAATGAAAGTTAAAATGGAGTTGCTTATCATGAGAATTCAAGTGAGAGAAAGCTTAAAGTTTGAGTTAACAACATTGTTGAAAAATATCTAGATGGATCTCTCAATATAATAGGATCGTCGTTAATGAATATTTTCAAATAAATTTTCAGGCCGAGTTTTGTCACGCATTGGAGAAAGAAGAAAACGAATTTCCTACCAAGTTCGTTGTAGATCGTTGGACAAGGGCGGAAGGAGGTGGTGGCATTACCTGCGTTATCCAGGATGGTCATGTATTTGAAAAAGCTGGTGTTAATATATCAGTTGTTCATGGGAATTTGCCTCCTGGAGCAGTTGCACAGATGAAATCTAGGTATTTCTTTTTCTTTTTGGCTTTTAATAAACTTTCATGTAATAAAACATTTTGTAATGTACTAATTTTAATGAATCATTTACAGAGGAAGAGAATTTCATGGAACCACCCTTCCATTCTATGCGCTTGGAATCAGCAGTGTGATTCATCCTAGAAATCCTTATGTTCCTACCATTCATTTTAACTACCGCTATTTTGAGGTTAAAACGGACACGGGTGTGCACTGGTGGTTCGGCGGAGGAACTGACTTAACTCCCTATTATCTCAGTGAAGAAGATGCCAAGCATTTTCATTCCAGTCTAAAAAAGGCTTGTGATAAGCACGATGTAGAATTGTATCCAAAGTTCAAATCTTGGTGTGATAAGTATTTCTTCATTCCACATAGAGGTATGACTAGTATTTATACGGGAAGTTAGCATTTTATCATATGTAAAGATATGTATTCAAATAAGAAAGTGACTTAAATTTAAATTTTAGGGGAATCACGAGGTATTGGAGGGATTTTCTTTGATGACGTGGATTATCCTGATAAAGACAATGCCTTCAAATTTGTTACCTCCTGTGCAGATGCTGTGATACCTTCCTATCTTCCTTTGGGTAAGTAGTAAGTATACATTTTTGTTGTAAGCTGTAATGTATAATATAGAGGCGTTTCTTATGAATGATCAGTCGTAATGCTAAATTTTAATTGTTTTTGTGTCCGGTTTCAGTTAGAAAGCATAAAAATGACGGATATGGACTACCTGAACGTACCTGGCAGTTACTAAGAAGAGGGCGCTACGTGGAGTTCAATTTGGTGTATGATAGGGGTACAAAGTTTGGCCTCTACACTCCCGGTGCTCGTTATGAAAGTATTTTAATGTCCCTTCCTTTAGCTGCTGTAAGTTTAAATTTTTATTAACTCGAATTTGGAGAGCATAAAAGATTTTAATTTAAGTTAGTTAAGTTAAATATAAATGACTTTTTTGTTACTTTCAGCGTTGGGAATATATGCATAATCCTGAAGAGGGAAGCCCCGAGCATAAGTTAACAGAAATTTTAAAGAATCCCAAAGATTGGATTTAAACTGTAACTGTGATAGCGGAAAATATGTGATGATCACATCACATTTGTTGAAGACAATAATCAATTTAAAACGATTTCATTAGGACCATTAGAAAAGCAAAATAAAAACTTAATATTGTTAATAATTACATCATCAACTAAATTTAAATTTTTGTGAAGTAAATGTAACCGGTTGAAAGCTGCCAATTGTAATTACCACGTACATAGTCATATATAAGCGTCTAATTAAGATTAAACGCGAAAAATATAAAACATACATAGGGTTTAGGTAGATTTAAATTATTTGGAATAAGTTATTGTTGAATGAAAAATATTTTTGAAATAAATCTAATTTGATTGAGATGAAGTAAAATCGTCTATATAAGAAACTGATTATTTTATTGCTGAAATAGCAGCGGCTCAAATGTTTACTGCAGTCGCTAATTTAACATTATTTGCATGTATTAGTATCATTTATATAACTAAGAGCGAAGTAAATTTTGATTTTTCCCAAGTCATGTATATGCCATACTACATTTTCTTCACGTGAGCAATTCATGTGCGAAAAAGACTAAAGAATCATTTGCCACTTTGAGAATATTCCTCCAGCAAGAAAAGGTTTAAAAAATTGTGCAACAATGTAGTGGAGTAGATAATACTGACGTAATTAGTACAACAACCAACTACATGCGTCCATGCAAATAAGTAATTCCACCCTCAAAAGATACGTTTACATACTTATCTACATTGTCTGAAGAATAGGAATACTTCATTTATACTTATACGATACAATACATAAAATGTGAGTATGTACATGTTCTTTTGCAGAAGACAATAAGACATTAACCTACTTAAGAATATATTCATTTTGATATACCAGGCCACTGCTTCATATAAGAAGTGCACCTGCTCTTTTGACTTACTCTCTTCCAACTTTTCCAAAATGGCTTCTTTTCCTAGAACTCAGGGTAAAAGAACTTGATTTCTACTAAATGCATGCTCTTTGGAGCGTCGATGGGCATTTGGTATATCGTAGTTTTATTTTAACATGTAATATTTTAAGTTTTATAAAACCCCTTATTCCATTGCGATTTTGTATGTAGGGAGAGTGGACGTCAACGATTGCTCATTATATTCGCTCTGTAAAAATCTTCTTGTGTGAGTGTCAGCAATAAGAATAAAGAATAAATAGCTTTATTTAGAATTAGCCAACAATCATGTCTACCCAATCAACCTTGCTTGATGATTTGAACTTATCCGCCTCAGATGAGGAAGGTGATAAGGATTTCTTGAAATCATACGCAAATGAAGACGATCTACTACTCCAGGATGACGATGATGATAAAATATCATCAAATGTCGGAACTAATGGTGTGAATACTTGCACGTTCTATGCTGCTGCCAGTGGCGTCTCTCCATCTACAGGGACAAGCCAATGTTTCAACGGAACGGTAAATTTTTTACTGTATTATTAATTTCCTATCTGTTTTCGCCAATGGTTTCTGATTATTTGCTTTGCTGAATTTATTATTTATTCAGGGAAATCCAATTGCTTCTACCAGTGCATCAGTAATTAGAACTGCAACTGTAAAACGCGGTAAAGGCCGTAACACTGGAGAGAAGGATGAGCCCGAAGATGGACAGATTGACTATGAAACGCTTCAAGGCGATTCTATGTCTGCGGCTTCAGCTGCCAGAAATTGTCGTAATGTAGCCATCATGGATTTGGATGAAGTTTGCAGAGAACGAAACATTCTTCCTCCACCAAATGCACCACGACGTCAGGACCGCAGTCGGTTTCAACATGAACGTCCAATAACTGGAGCTTGGAACGCTTTTTACAAACGAACTGATCCCAGAAAGAACATGTCATTAGATGACATAATTAGAATGGGGCCATCGCCTTCATTTTCGCAAAATTTCAAGAATACAAGTCGGCGACAGCAAAACGCTGAAGGAAACTATCATACTGGAAATCAGCGAAATGAGAAACTTGTTAAAGGTTTGGAAACCTTCATGCAGGGTCATCCTCAGCATCAAGGCATTTTTAATGGAGCTGTTCCGACTGCTCAGGAGCAAGAACAAGAAGCAAACAATAGAAATGAGGTTACTGAATGGGCTCCAGATTCATGGCATTCTATCTCCATTTTGATTAACAAAGGATACAACATATTATGGAGTGTGATGAAGATTCGAAATTGTGAATATTTTTTGACAGAGGAAGAGAAAACTCACGCATTTAGATGCGAAATAATTCATAATAAAAAAGTTCAAGGTTAATTAGTATATGTCATTTTAATGAATGGTAAATGGTAAATATCTCACATTGAATACTGATTTTAAAAACTTTATATGCCTGTGTTTTTGTCATGTCTTGCCCATATGCAGGAATCTGTGAGGCTGAAACCTCCAATCTGGCCAAACAAGGGGCAGCGGCGGACTTTCTAGGGAAGCTTGTTAAAGCATTGCCCCTCGTGGGTAAATTGACTACGGAAGTGAACGAAGCGATTTTACTGGACCACTCACTTCCAAAGTTGCTCACCGACAAGTTAATTGAAAAGTATGGAGCCGGAGCCCAATCTTTGCATCATTTCTATTTTCAAAAGGAAAGAGTGAACAATCGTACTTTATACAAATGTACATTGTTTATGCGATCCTCTAAATTTTATGAAGGTATTTATTTTAATAATGATATTCAATTCTTTTTGTTGTATCTTGTTCACAACTTTGAACTTACAAGCACGAGAGATCATTATATAAGTGTTGAGTCCATAAATCATATAAATACGTAATATTTACCTACATAATTGCATAAACACCATATTCTCTAAATTCCTATACAGCTTACAGCTATATGAACAAAGGCGCTGCTAAGCTAATGGCTTCAAAACTAGCTTACGAGGACTTGCTAAAGGAGCCTTGTCCCATGAAGAAGATTCACATTGGCTTTGAACAGTGTACCATGGATCAATCACGATATCGAGTTGAAGAATCTAATATGGTTCATTGCTATGATTTTTCAAGAGCAACGATTATCGATCAAGTAAGAAAATTTAATGAAATAAGCTCTAGAAACTGCATCAAAAATTTTAAAATTCAAAAAGCAGAAGTGTAGAAAAAATTATTTTTTTCAACCCTTTAGAAAACTGTACAACAGACAGCAGCGGTGTCAAATAAAAAGATGTCAAAAGGAAACCCGTTTGAACGTAGGGGGAAAGCTGTTCAAGTGTATTTCGCGAAACCACTATGATTGGAAAGTATGGGTAAAAGAAACCCTTTTTGCATTGCTTATATTATATAACGACAGTAATATTAAAAAATTCACACAATAATTCGTAGAGGTCGTTTGCTCGTAAAGTTAATATGCATTTACAGCCAGATTTTGATTATTTAGTAGTAATACATATGCTGTTTACTTTTTGGTTTTATTTTCACTTTAATGTTTACACATTGTTAAACGTAAAATGTTATATATTTACAATCATGGACAAAAATAAAAAAATAATGTAAATAAAAGCTTATAATCTAATATGATTTAGTGTTTCTTTCTCAAGTGATATTTATGTATGCATATACTATACTTCTCATTCAGAGGAAAAGAAAACCACAAACTCCTACACAAAACAAAAGCACCACAAAATTGATTTTAAAATAAAAAAGGGTTCCACGTAACGTTTCGTCCAATAAAAATAATTACAATAAAATGAATACATCATCAACGCAGTGGGATACATTAA
>JAQFYG010004427.1:0-11032 GCA_034694325.1 Entomobrya corticalis | reverse complement strand
GTAAATGCCGACCCACGGCGACGATGGACTAGCATGCTGACAATATGCTTGACATGGTTGTCATAATGCTTCCAATTTTCATTTTTAAGGCTGCTAGAAGTACAAAAATTTAAATTCTTTGTCCAAAAGAAATTTATCATATCACATTTTATATTTGAACCTACATGGAGACAACAAATCCAGAGGATATCTCTGAATGATATAGATCTGCTTTTTAGCTGGCCAATAACTAGAATGTCAATGTTGTGACTGTTTTGAAAAGCTTTAAAAATTTTGTCACAGAGAGTTATTCAGAATTGTTCATGCATATATTTGTGAGCTTTGAAGAAATCCTGATATCATGTAAAGATTTGGGAACACACAGAACGCGGAACGCATAATACAATTTTGTGTGTGAGAGAGAGCAAAAGGAATGCATACATGGCAAAACAGAAAACATGAAATCAGTACAATTCCCCGAGGAACACGCAATACTATCTAATTCAACATAACGGGCGTGTGGTTAGCAATGTGATGGTTGGTTATAAACTATCTAATGCATGTGTTTTGTCTGTTGGTTGAATGATCACACAGGAGGAAAAAAACTCTCCTTCTGGCTCTGTTTTTGGTCTTCATCCTTTTTCAAAGGAAGCGTTCCAGAAAATTTATTTATGTTGCAATACATTTCGTGGTTGTCCATATTTATGGACTGTTTTATAGTAATGATGTGAAATGTGATGGTGGCTGAGTAGGGAAAGATGAATATAAAATAACTTTAACATCTCTGTGGTACACATTGTGTCAACAGTAATACAGGCATTTTATGTTAAATCTATACAGTACATGTTCAAATATCAAAGTCCATAACTAAAAGTTATTCACGCTTATTAAAAGTAAGGCACAATAAAAGACAGGAGAAAAGTCGGAGACCATATATAGAGAGAAATTTTAATTTTGCCCGTCTTTGAAATTCCTGCTTTTCGATTTTGGATTGCATAATGCGAGGGTTTTTATTAAATTGTGAATATTTTGTATTTGGAATGACCCATCACGTCCATGTTGACATCCACATTGGAAAGAATTTTTGTACAGTTTTCAGATCAGTTTTGAAACGCAAGAATATGAAGTGACGTACACTTATCTGAAATCGTTAGGAAACTGTATTTTCAATTCCTTTTAAAGAATGAAATTCTCAATAAAAAACTATCCTCGAAGAAACGTAATTTAAAAGAGCCAAAAAATAGCCTTCTGATCCAGAACTAAAGAAGAAATGATAGGAATCTAATAATGCTTAAAGTATGTGGCTAGTATACTGATATGATGGAGTAGTTTCGAACCAACTATTCCAAATTTCATGAAAATATGCGATCCGTCAAAGTTAAGACTGGAGAAGAAATATGATTTCTTTGATCATCCCACCCAGAGAGTGAGATTGTGTTTATATAAATTATATAAGCTCACGTATGTTGTTGGTGGATAGGATAATGTCAAGTGTCAGAGGGATAGTTCAGAAAGACAGCCAAATCTTGTTAGGGTACCTATCCTGATTCTAACTGCACTGATGTAGAGCATAGTGAATTGTTCACATGTTCAGCTGCCTTTTTGGTCAGTTGTTGTTTTAGTTAAAGAAGTTTTCACTTATGTACTGAAATATGATGAGCCATCTCCATGAATGTTAAGTTGATAGACACGCGGACGTTTGTATGCTTGTCTGTGTGCGGCTTGTGAAACTATGTATTTTACTTTTGGTATTTTGATCTTCCTTTTCCCATTCATTCATTTATTCATATAACCTTTCCTTGTTTCACTAGACAGTTTGAAGAACAGATTTTAAATTAGCTACTTTGGGGAGAGATGAAGGATGACATTTTAACAGGAAACTGTACTCAAACTAAGCTTGCTTTGGCAATATTGGAGAGAATTGGTGTGTAAAATAAACAAAATTATCATCATCATCACATTTTCCAGAAAATAAACAACAGTTGGTGCTAACTTTGCAGGGTCCGTGGATAACCAGCATCATCATTATTATTGCTGCTATAGACGAGATCTTTTCATCATTAAAATTATATAAAGTACAAACTGACAGTGGCAGCCTTATGATTGGCCCCTGGACTTCTACCTGTCTGTTTACTTTGCTTCCTCTAACAATTTACCCTACTTCTTGTTGATCATGATACATGCTCCCGTATTATGCCTGTGGCTACTGCCACCATTCACTGTTTGACGTAGCATATTCCTTTCTCATGTTCTCTCTTTCTCTTGTCCGCTTCGCCCACATGTTTTCAACTAAGAAATTATGCGAATCAAATGAAATCATTAACTGGATAACTCTTCTAACGAAAATGTAATAATAAAACTAAGGCCGACTTATTACCTATGTTTCATATCGCTTTCACGATGATATAATGATATATATATTAATCTGTAGTACATACAAAATATATATTTTAAATAAAAACGGAATATAGCTATATAAATTATTACACAATACGATATCAAATAAATCCTTATCTCAAGACAATGATATCGTATCAACCCACCTTAGCTTGGGCCTGGCAGAAGATAAAAGAAAACTGGACCACTGGTTCAATAGAACTCCACCGAGAAATAGTTTCCTTCTCTTTTCTGCTTCAATGTTCTAGTGTTATTAGTATGTTATTTTAAAGAGATGAACAACGTTGTGTGTGATGAAATAGGAGCTTGCAAGTAGGCATGTGAAATGTCCTGTGACGAATGATGATAACGTTATAAATGTAAATGTCCCTCGAATGTCTTCAGAATTTAATGAAAAAGTATATTGAATATAATTGTGCATTTTCTTGTATACGTACGGTCAATTCGTTGTAGTGTATTGAATAAAGTGTAGTCGTAGTGTGGTATAAATAAAAAAGAAGATTGTCCAAGCATGAATTTTCTTCTAACCGTACTATCTAGGCTGGCCGGCAAGGCAAGATGAGCAGTACCACTCTAAATAAGTGGACTGGACTGGATCACTCAAGTGGAGAATGTGGAATGAAATGCATTTGTCTTTCGTTTTTTGCTTCACCGGACACAAATTTAATGTCTCTTCTGTCTTCAAAGAAAGAAAAGAATAACCGGAACAAGAGAAATAAAAATGGAATAGCTGCAGATTGTAAAAATACACAACATTATATTGATTGTGATTGTGAGTTTCTTGTATTAAGAGAACTATTCTAGACAATGTTTTCCATCCACTCCACTTCTTGTTTTATTTCAGACAATGAACTACGTTTTTATTGTTTTTATTTCTCTTTACTCTATACATTTATTCATTTTGTGTTTCTGCTTTAGTAAGTACGACAAGTCTTGTCCTTCTTCATGAATTTGAAAAATATGTGTTTATGTGCAAGGAAAGACACAATGTCCGCATTTTGTTATTTTTATGTTTGCATGTCAAGTAAATACAAATATAAAAATAACAAAATGCGGACATTGTGTCTTTCCTTGCACATAAACACATATGTTACGACGACGGACCGAGGATATGCGGTGACCAGAGAGAGCTACGATGATGATTATGAACACGGTGGTGGACCAAACATATAAAGAAGACTGTGGAAGACCAAGAAAAAAGAGAACACACCGCTAATAAACATCGCGGACAGGTTTCCACTCTCCGTCTTTTAGTTTTTACAAGATTTTTTTGTTCTATGTAAATATAAAATGCTGAATTGATAATAAGAAAATGTTATATATGGAAAGAGTTGTCCTCTTCTCCTGGTTATCTCTATGTCTCTTCTCAAGTGACTGCTGTGGTGACTTTGCTCGTTAACTTTTTTGTCAGATTAAGATAAGATCGTAGATAATGCATAATTCTTCATTATATAGGCATTAGATTATACAGTAACATCGACATGAATCCATTTCACATTTCGACGTTGTCTCACTATCATTCAATTGATTGCTTGTCTTGTTTTCTGCGTTTGAGGTCTACTTGTGAGGCCGACCGCCACCACCAAAGAAAAACACCAATAATAAGCTTGAACAGAACTAGCACAGCAGCTAGTAAGCTTGGTGAAATGATAAACGTACAGTCAATCCTGATATACGCAGCTCTCAATAAAATAGGTGAGATTCTGTGAAAAGATTTCCTGGCAGGATACATACATTGATGATGATAAATGCAGAATTATGCATTCAATAATATAGAATGTAATACAAAAAAGCAACATATCGGCATATGTAAAGAAACGGAAGAGTAAAAAGGATCATATTTGTCAAATGGATTTTTTATTTTATTACATCAGCTCCGGCTCCGTCAACATTTGTTTTAATAAACGGTCAAAATCCTGTGGTTCTTAAGGCACTTAGACATTGACGAATTTGCCTCTAGTCTATGACTAATTAGTATAAGCGTCCAGTCCATTCTTCATTAGGAATAGCCATCTGTGATGTGATGTGCATACGAGCTGTTGGCACATGAGCAATGAGCAAGAATAAAAAGCATTATTTATAACAAAGAGTCAGCAATGAATTTGCTTAAAAGCATTTAGTATGTTGCTATAATATTTGCTTTCTGAAACTTGAGATTCTCTTTAAAGGTCAAAGTGGTTTTTTGTCTTACAAAACACAAAGTTGATATTTCTTTAATTGAACTTATCAGGAAAACTAACAGATTCTTGGTTTTAAGTTACCTCACTTATCTTTGTACATCATGTACGGTAACAACTTTTGCATAAAAAATACATAGGGGTCATTCTGGCCTGAGGATGGTGCGGGGCAAAACCAGCTGCGTTAATTTGCAAAAACAATTCTGAACGCTCCTTTTCGTAAATACAAATAAACAAAATTTTACAAGACACGAGATAAAATCCAGAGATAATAGCATCCCGGTCACTATCATACACACAAGCCGGTAAAAATTGCCATTATTCTGTAAAGTGCTCAAATAAGAATGATATGAACAAAATTCTGTCTGTCAGTGCGATGGGTGACGGTGTCTAACTAATGTGATGTTGATGTGCGACTAGGTATGATGAGCTGTTTTTATCTAGTTATCTTAAGACTGTAGCTGCAAATATTTATTTTTTCTCAAAAGAGACCAGTTATATAGATATGTCAAATTCTTTAGTTTTATTGCCTACATCGTAACTAAAAAGTATATTTCCTTTACAATTATTTTGCATGCATCTTTGAATACCGATTATAAAAGACATGCATATTAATGACAGTACAGAAAACATTTATTTTTTATTTGCGTTTGCTCGAGAAAAAACATTTTTAGATTAATTATGAATTCTTTGAAGTCGAATTTTCCTAAAAATCATTTTCGATAGGCTTAACATTCATTAAATATATACAAATACAAAGTAAATATAAGAAAATTAACTTTTGCCTTTTAATATCACTCTTACATTACATAATGAAATTTTCATGGGTAATTTCTGCCGTTAAGTTTCGTAATAAAATCAGATAGTATGTCCCACAACAATTCTCCAAGATGAAGGAGATTTTTATATGAAGTGTTGCAACTTTTGTGAACATAAGTGTATCCTATTCATGAAACAACACGTTGTAATTAAAACTAAAGCTTCATTCAAGAGGTGAGAAAAAACTGCTGGATATAAAAAAATACAATAGCATTTGACAAATTTTTAAATAGATATATATCTAAGCAAAAGTGACCATTGGCACTATGAAATACGTATATGCTAACAATGCGTGCAAAATTAAACATCTCTAATCAATATTTTGCTATCACTTAGTATTCAATTTTCTACCTCTTTTATAGAAGATTGGATTAAAAATAACTTGTTCAAGAGTTTTAAAAACTGTATATTGTGTGCGTTACTGCGTTAAGTAAAGAACTTGAAGTGGCTTTCCTTTAGCTTTTTCTTCTTGTTGTCTTTTCAAGAGATCCTTATCTATCCCAAGTGGAAGTTTTTAATGCACCTGCTTCAAGGTGTTTATAGGCAGGCAAAAAACTTATAAATGGGGAAAGCCAAGGCAGTTATAATGACTGTTGTGATGTTATAATGTAGTTGTAAGTGTGTGGCGATGAGTAGCTATAAAAAGTAAATAATGGTTTTTGAGCAATGGCACTGCAAACATCTTACTACTACTGGTTCACACACACAACCACCACCACCATCCTCGTCTCTACTTGAGAGTTTAGAAAAGTTTTACACTATCAAGGTGCGTGTCTACAAAAAAAAAGAAAAGCTTATCATTATTGTAGAAAGCTGCAAAGCTATGAAGCGCTGCTTGTGCTTTTGTACTTGTTCTTATGATGTTTGACCAAAGTTTTTCCCAGTTCTCAAGAGTACATTTTCCCGCATCTGGAGATTTTTTAAAAGTAAAAAATCGTCTAGCTGACATCAAAATTTTTGTTGAAAGTTTATACCAAAGTCTGTTTTTATTTCTTTACCAACACAGACGATTTAAAGTCAGGACTCAGGACGAGTATTTTTGTTTTAAATAAGTAACTACTTTGGTAAGGTTTTTTGTCACAAGTTTTAGATTTACAACACGGATTAATGAGTGTACAAACTTTAGTAAATATAATAATTGCTATACTCATGAAACATTCCAAGATGCGGCTTTTCTAAAAGCTGCACACCTGTTTTTGAGAATTGGCAATTGAAAAATTATTTTTAAAATATGGTTCAAAAGCTACTTGCAATTTTTATGGTTGCATATACATTTACTAATAACAGTACGTGATCAATCCTGTGATGAAAACTACTACTAAAAAACTAAAAACTACCACATACAAACTGCCACATTGCATTTAGCATTTAGTCATTGTTTTCTTTTGTGTTCCATTCACGTGCCTCATAGGTACTATTATCGGTATAAAAACAAGCAAACATTTTCGGGGCTTCACTCTCATCTTTTTTATGATTTCAATCTTACAACAAAGTATCATTTTAACTTCCGCTTTTGACATCTCATAAAAGCGAAATGGTTGAGTGTGTAGAAATGTGTATTTACTTGGCTTGTATTTTATTATATTATAATATGCTTCATTTCGAATGAACGTCTGAATTATTGGTAGATGTCATAATATAAGAATCTGGAGGAAAACCGGAACTGAACTGGAAAGTCTACTGGGAAGCAGTACAATTTCTTGTCAGAAGACAAGTTTTCGCTAGAGGATGTCCGATTCACGTGCACATAGCGGAGGTGGACAACCAGGACCACTGCTCAACGGTAGAAGACGACAGTCAGATAAAGAAACGTACAATGGATGGAAAATGATAACTTGCTAAACATGATTGTTCTGTTATTATTAGTTCACGGGGTATGTAGTATGTTAGTACGAATATAAATGTGCCATGTGCCTATGTAAATATACGATATGTATTTGATGAAGATGTGTACATTACACTTAATTTTATAAATTGTGTTTTGTATTTATCACTACATCATACATTCATAAGCAAGTAAGTGACAAGTGGGAATGAATAAAAGCTCTCTTCTGATTATTATTGTTGTTGAGGATGCTTTGCCGTTGTAGACTTGTTTTTTGGAGCACTTTCAAGTAGTACTTTTCATTCTTTTGTGAGTAAAGTCTCCCGGCTGGTTGAGTTTTCTTTTGTTATGAAAACTACGTTGTTATCAGTGTTTCAACCACTTCCACATATTGCACACCATTTCCTACCTAACAAGCCAAAGTTTAAAGTAGCAAACCGCATCATACAAAACATACGCATACAGTCAACAGTGATTAGATTGTATTCATATTATGACAACGAAAAGTGTTTAGGTATAGGTATCTGTATATGCGCATGAATCCTTCCCAAAAAGTACAATAGAGCAATGAATTGAGCAATCTTTGAAGAAATCTGGGTTTCGGTTTTACAAGTTTATACAAAATATAAGGGAGCACAACAACGCAACCTATTTAAACTAAACACGCACGCATATTTACCAAACACCAAGCAAAATAATATTGTGAAACATCTAAGAAGAATGGGGTCTTTCAAAGTCCGTGAATTCTGATTCATATGGGCACACAATGTAACTAGAGCACTGTACTGTGAGTGAGATGCTTTCCGGTACCATAAAAGAGTTAAAAAAGCAAAAGCTTCATAAGGAGCATCGTTTTGAAAACATATGCACAATAAAATAATAATAATAATACTTTGTCGACACACGATAGTTCTGGGTGTAGCTGCATTTTCCTTTGGTCTGAAGGCTGAACCGCTTGTAACTTATACCATAAGTCTCTGCAGCAAGTCTAGCATTGATACTATAGGTTTGCTCCTTTCCCAGTTCCAGCAAGCAACTAACAAACGCATTGTATTTCAAAAAAGATATGATTCACTTTTCTGAGTTCATTCATGTGTGAATTTATGCGGTCTTCTAGGTTGTTGGCTCCATTCATATTTCAAATCTGAAGAAGAGCACGAGGAAGAGAAAAGGAGTGAGCGAACATAAAAGGGGAAAACAGACGGAAGGTATTGTAAAATGTGCATCTATATAAGTGCATGCACTGTATATATTTAAGTTAGCAAGAAAAAGATGCTTACACATTTTCCAAGTTTTACTAAAGCAGAAATAAAATACGCAAGTTAGAACGGGAGGAAGTAGTAGCAGCAACAACGACGACAGAAATATATATTATAGCAATTTTGTTCGGTGATTGAGCATGCACGTTTCTTTGCACTGTTTGTGTTTGTTATGGAACCTACAG
This sequence comes from Entomobrya corticalis, assembly GCA_034694325.1. Classification (NCBI taxonomy): domain Eukaryota; kingdom Metazoa; phylum Arthropoda; class Collembola; order Entomobryomorpha; family Entomobryidae; genus Entomobrya; species Entomobrya corticalis. The sequence goes on along the minus strand of JAQFYG010004427.1, from coordinate 2,391 downwards.
ATTTATATATTTGTACACATAACGAAACAACAACTCGACACAAATGAAGTGTTGAATTGTACGGATGTTAGTCTTGTTTTCAAACGGAGCGAAACCAAAAGGAAACATTTCATACATTATTTTTTGGTGTGGGTTCTTCTGTGTGAGATACATGCTGTTTTTTGGTAAAGCTATGAAATTCATGAATCTATAAAATGTGTGCTTGGTTTTTACCAATATTTACGTACGTGATAATAACTGTATAATATCCACACATTCATTCTTATGTACAAAAGTCATTATCATTATTGTAAGTTTGAAGTAAACTACTAAATGATAACAAGATGCTATGCAAAATTTGTTTCAATCAACATCGGCGTCGACTATATTATAATCAAATAAGCAGATAGTGCCTTTAATCTCTTTCATACAAAAGGTATTGACAGTAAATGTATTTTTTATCAACTAAAAAATTGTAAGTTCTTGTGAGAAAATCCTGCTGACACACAACGGACGTATTCTTATACTTGTGGTGAAGTTGTAACAGAAAAGGAGTTTTCTTAAATGCAATTTTTAAATGTTGTGACATTGAAATTCTGGAAACTTTTATGCAACTTTTGAATAGCCTTTCCCACTTTTTCATTGTTGGTCATTATCAGTAAGTTGGTCTACGATACTGTATGGTGTGCATATTTTATATGCTTAAATACAAATAGTAAAGCTGATGGAACTCTTAATCTTCCATCGTAAAAATTCCGGGTATGTCACAACGAACAAAACTGTTTTTCTAAGAATATGTCTCCTCAACAAATATACGATGTTTTGATAAAAATCCAGACAGCACATATTTCTTCAAGATATCTCAAGACCTTTTTATGACTACAAACCTTATACTAATTTTTATGCAACATGTACCGAAAAAAGCAGTAGGTGCGAAGAAGGAAGCAATTTTACTACAAAATAACACATTACTATCCATCATATTTACTGCATAGAACACACAGAGTAACTGAGACTTCTTAGAAAAACCATAAGATTCCAACTTTGTCGTATAGTTTTATATATAATGCTCTACCAAATATAAGATTTTACTCGAAACACTTGAACTTATTTGGTGAATATGTCTACATGTCTATGTTGTCTACAGTTAAGACGCTAATAAAATCAATCTCAATCTCAATCTCAAGTCTCATGTCTGAGGCATGTATTATGATTCCAAATTCTTCATAACTGATGAAGTATTTCTGAAGACTTATACAATTAATAGAAAGCATAAGCCTGAGTAAAGTAATGCATTGTTAAGCAAAGTTTTGTTAAACGTACACACAACTAAAACAAAATCTTATTTATATTTTGTACCTATTTACCTATAAATATTGTGAAAACATTAATCGATACTTTTCAACTAGGCTTTTAAAGTAACTGAGCCAAATATACATAGAACAAATTTTTAAAACCTTTTTCACATAGACAGAAGTAAAAGAACCAGGAATACCTGCATTAAATATTAAGGAATAATAGTATATTTCCTGTTCTCCCGTCGAATATTTAACAATTAATGCAACCTAAAATTCTAGGGGCTTCATGACGCTATTTGTGCGCATAAAACTTAAAGTATCATTTAGAAAAGAAAGACTGCAGACGCACGTGCATTCTAAATCCAAAAATAGTAATTTTCCTCAGCAATTTATTTCTCATAAACATCATAAATGTCAACGTTTAATCAAGAAAAAATCCTGCAATTAGCGAAAGACTATGAAGCTCTGGAGATGTTCATCCTTATAAACGAAGAAATGAAACTTTCTTTTAGGCAGCGATGGCACAAAAGGGCGATGAGTACGACATTATAATGATAATGACTGTAATGATAATGATTCTGCTGTCTAATAATTGGTGATTACTGCAGCAGAAAATAGGGGAACTTGGCGAGTACCTAGCATCTTTGCGGATGGAGTTTTAAAGATAGGAAGCAAGCAAAGGTACAGCAAGGCGATTGTGTGTAAGATCGTAGATATGTATTTATATTGTAAAAATATGATGAAACAAGAAAAGAAGGAGAAGAAGAAGTAGAATTAACTTTTTCAAGAAGAGATGTTGTCTTGTCTAGAAGAGATAAGTTTCTTTTTGCAACATTTATTTGGAGTGTACTATATGTCAATGTACATAATTACCAACTACAACACAACAGATTTGTCACAAAACTGAATGGCTTGAATTAAAACACCCAGAGAATACTGAAAGTATAATTTAAGTTATTAATTGGATCAAATTGTATTTAATAAAATAAGTCAAATCGCTGAATTTTTAAAAATGAACTATACTTTTGCTATTACCTACTGTATAAAATACACATAGGTATCTTTCAAAAAGTTGTAATGTCTAAACACTGTTTAGACATTCTATTCTATTCTA
>JAQFYG010004426.1:0-11032 GCA_034694325.1 Entomobrya corticalis | reverse complement strand
ATTGATTTACGGAATTAATTTGAATTGAACAATGAAATGTACAATTTTATTATTTATGTCTTTACATAATACTTTCATTTTCTAATCAGTTTAAACATGAACATTTTATCTTTTTCTCGCTATGCTAGTGTTTCTACATGTTGCATCTAATCAAAATAGTAGTAGTATCCTTTAATTAAAGATGACTTATTTAGTTTTACTTGAAATACTGAAGGAATTCCCATTTTCATTATCTTATCGGTTATTTTTATTTTTTACGTGTGGAATGAAAAAGGGAGAGGAAAAAACTAGACGAGATATTACAGTTCTAAAACTGATTATTCGATTGGCTTATGAAAGGCACCATATTGTGTTCGGTCAAGTCGTTTTCCCCTATCCTACCAAGTTAGAAAAGTCCAAGCACAACCAACAGCTTGTTATGCAGTGTGCTAGAGGTTGAAGGATGTTTGTTCACGTCCCTTCCCCTAACAGTTTATTATAACCCTCGTCTCTCGTCAAAACAGCGTTTTCTGGCTTCCAAAAACAACCTATTGTATTACATAGCGATGTTCAGAGTTCAGACTTCAGCAACACACGCAATATTTTTTTATGGATAGGTACATACTTCATACTTCATATATCCATCTAGCAACACTTCTTTCCACAAAATCTCCCTCTACCTAATTTTCATTTCCATCCTGTCAGTCGTTATCAAAGAGAATACGCACATAATATATATTCTATATACCGAAATATATGAAAGGGTTGTAGGTATATATAATACAAAAGTGATTCATATTATAACAATATAATATATACAACATTGCTGTGTAAATATTCTGAGGGAAAATATTTTTCACATAAAAATATATATTACACCCGAACAAACAAAGTAGATAGGTATAATATATCTATCTGTGAACTCTTAGGTATTTTCCCTACCCATATTTACTTGTTAAGCATGTATATATGTACCTATATATATTGGTATAGCTGGGTTATATAATATTTCTTCTAAAAGTGGATGTTATCAATAAATCGTATGAATGCCCAGAGCAAAAGAAGGGAAATTGAAGAGCTCCCAGTTCCCAACAATACAAGCAAGTTCTGAATAGTTCTCATATAACCTTGTTTTTTTTTTCTTTTCGGTCAGGCATGTCCTTACATAAAACTGAACAAACGCTTACATGGTCATTACAATTTTGTTTGCTAGAACTTTTTATGTATGCTTTTTACTTTGGCCATTGCTGTATATGCAGTGATACAAGCTCGGAAAGCCTAGATGTTTGATGTTTCCTACCTACACCCTACCTAATAGCTTGTTGTTGTTGCTGTTCAAAATTTCTATGCAATCCTTTTGCTTACTTACAGGGAAGAAGCCTATACCATCGGAATAAATAGTATTTTTGTTTGCTCATATAGCTTAGCCGAATTCTTAAGCGCCTTACAAGTTTTATGATAACTTATTATCTATATGTACCTAATTTGTGTTTTGAATTTAAGTTATTTATCAATATTATCCCTAAAGATGCCACAATATGAGAGATGGATGTATTCACAATGCTATTCTAAAAGGACAATGAATGCAAGAACGACGCTACTCCCAAAATATGAAGGACCCGTAGGCAAAAAATCTATTTATTCTGATTCTGTAAATATGCTGATGCAGAAATAGTCTTTGTATAATTCGGTAAACCAAACGATTCTTGGTAAATTAAGATTCTTGAAGATCCCATATAGCTTAAAACGCCGGAAAAGAGCAAGAATACTATTTCTACGCCTGATATCGATAGAAGTTAGATAAAACAGAAGCTTTTTATGATAAAAATATTAAGAAAATGTTTATTTACTTGTGGGTGCAAATACATTTACTTCAATTAATTTTGGCATATGCCACGATAATATAGCTTTTATATGTCCAATGGATCAGAACCTATTCGGACAGGATCTAGCAGTCAACGAGTGCATGTTTTATGAGAGTGATAAAAATATGCAGGGGTGAACATGAGACATGAGCTCCATAAAGCATGCAATAATTTCAGAAATATTTATTTATATCCATAATAATTGTAATTTTATTTGTATATTCGTGGCAATATATAGTTTTATTAATTGATATTTACAAATTACATTATATTTTCACGATAAGATTTGATTTCGATTACCAATAAATTTCGATCTGCTTTAAAGAACAATTTAATACCCTGTATGTGATGATATATTTTTCAAATTTAACAATTTAAATTGTATTTCAATTGCATGTTACAATGTAATATAAACTTTAAAAGCTAATTGCTTTAATAAGTAGCCATAATAAATTTTTTAACAGAACGCGAAAAGACTTTTTTTTACAAAAAGTTGATTTAACAGCAGTGTAGTTTTTTAATAACTGGAATAAGTACTCGACCAATCCACAAATTGTACAAATTGTACGTGTTTTATCATACAAAGTCATTTCGAATATTCTACGCGATTAACTATTGTGCGTTGTTGCAAGCAAAGAGGAGCAAAACACGATTGGAGATCTTTCTTTGCAATAATAGTCTAACATTCTTTCACATTCAATCAAGATAACAAAATATATAATTACATATCATAAACTTAAACTTGTGTAATTAATGAAAACATATTATAGGAATAGGAAAGACCGGAAGTAAAATGAAAATAATATTTTCGATTAATGATTTGGTCAATGTGCAAATCTACTAAACTTACCATCGGTCATCTGGTCTTCTTGACCCAGTCTCCAACAATAGCTTTCATAAATTAAGCGTACGAATGAAATACATCAAACAAAAAATAATAAAATGGACATAACATAATATATAAGTAACACAGAAAACTTGACAATGACAAAATAATAAATGAAGTCTTTTAGGATGTTTCAAGCGTAAAACAAAACGGAGATTTATTATGAAATGTTATAATAATAACTTAAATATAATGAGCAAACATTATGGAAAGGAAAGGAAGAGCATAATACATATTTATTTTGAAAATGAAATGATGTGGAAACTCAAGGATTTCTTTCGCGGTATAGATTTAGATTTTAGAAGGGATATCAATATTTGAAGAAGGTACTTGAGTGAAAGGTTTCCAAGAAAGATTCAGATACATTTGTACGTGAAAATTTAAAATCTCGCACGTTAAGGTTTACAATTCCTAACATATAATATATCTAAATTTTAATGGGATGAATAACTGAGCTACATAATACGTAAGGTACATACAAATACATAATATTTTTTCTCAAAGTACATTAATCCATATCAGATACATAACAGACAGGTATACCTTCACAATTATTTCGGATACATTTTTTCAAGTAGTTTGCGTACAACAATTAGGATTATAGATATATTTCTTCGACATCGCGATATTGTATATACATCTGCTTTCTCCTTTAATAAGTATGCGTTATCTAATTAACTAACTGGCATATATTCACGTGAATTTATCTAACATGACTATTTATGAGAGAGTAACGGTTTATTCTTAAAATTTGCGTTTCGTTTCCGATACATTTACAATATTTTAAAAAGAAATGAAAGAGTTTTATCGACAATTTTTAGACCATAAGTCACATATATTCTCAATATATAATTACATGTCTACCTATTTAATGTGTAAACTATTATGTACCTAAAGTACTAGCTACATAAGATCACTAAAATACAATAGGCACATCAAATGACGGTACCTTATGTACAAGAACTGAGTTTCGTCTTTCTATCTCCTGAAGAGACACTACTATCACTGTTTCCGTTACTTTTTGTGACACAATCTGAACTAATGTCGCTTGTCTTCGTATTAGCGGCAGATGAATCAATGGATTTATCATGATTATTACTCAATGTTTGTATGTTATTATTCTGAGCAGAGAGGCTTAATAACTTTTCCTTGACAAGAGAAATTTTTGCGCTACTACTAATATTGCTATCATTGTCATTACTCATTTTCGGAGAATCTGTAGGTACTGGTAAATTTGGCTCGGCTGATTTGTTTGATTTACGCTCAGCGGACATTTCTGATTTTGATGGACTACTTTTTCCAGACTTCTCACCGGTTCCATTTTTTAAATTACTCGTTAACTTTCCTCCGTTGACAATACTTTTACCGATTTTGTTTTCTGACTCTTTGTGCGCATTTCCGGTCATGCCATTATGTTGTTCCTGGGTAGAGGAGGAAACTGCACTAGCATTTCCATTTGCTTCGTTTTTCTCTAGTAGTTGTCGGATTAGTGGGGACTTTGATTTCTCTTTTGATTTAGATTTATTGACACGACCGTTGAAAGTAGGTGAAGTGGGAGAGCCACCTAGAGCTACTTCTGACTTTTTGTTTTCCGTGGGAGACTTATTGCTCGAATTTAGTAAGCTCACTAAAAGTGGATTGGAGTCGCTTACTTTGTCAGGAGCTGATGTTGTGTCGCTTTTTGTTACGGTGAGATCCAGTGTGGATCCACTTGAATCCTTGTTGTCATCATTTAGAGTAGATGCGGTTGTTGACAACAGGCCATTTAAAATTCGTGAATTGCTTCCAGGAGAAGTCTGACTATTCGTTGATTTCAATTTTGATGAATTTACGGGTGTTGTAGTAGCGGTGGTTAGATTTGTGTTGGATCCCGCTAAAACTGAATATCCTGGCACAGCAAAGTTATATCCGTAGGAAAACTGTGCCATGGGTAGTCTTTGGTTTAAAAATGGCAAAGAGCAATAACTATCCGTCACGAACGGTACCATTCCCACAGGCAAGTTGTTTCCATTTGATGCGGCCGCTGCTGCCGCTGCTACTGCGGCTATTCCAATACCAGAATTTAAGACATCTGTGGAGTTGACCGCTGCCAAGTTGCTTAAAGCCGTTAAATGTTGAGAAGAATACTTATTGTCACTGGCCTGAGACGGGAAAGTTAGTGGTCGGGAAACATGTATCAAGTTTGTTACATCATTTGCGCTAGAATATGAATTTGAAACTTGCTTCCCCGTGTTTATGTTTGACTGAATCACATTTGTTGCCAACATTCCTGAGCTAAGCAACTTCATGAAATCAATGGGATTGGTAGGGGGACTGCTTTCTTTTGCATGTTCCTTTCTCTCCTTGAGAGTCTTTTTCTGAAGAGGTTCAGATCCACCGTTTATACCGTTACCATTTATCATTGGTGAAGGCGTCTTTCTTTTTAACTCATTATTGTTATCATTTTTATGATTTCCTGTTGTTGCGTTGGACTTGCTATTCAAGCTCAAGGTCGATGATGGAGATGTTCCAGGGGAATTCATCTGACGAGATTTGAAAAATTTTGGGGGCTTCTGTTTGGGTGATGATTCGTGATCACCACTTGGTTTGGGCAAAATGAGTTTAGGACTTGTTGTAAATTTCAAATCCCCATTCACTACAGTGGTTTGATGAGCTGTTCGTTTGGGTGGAGTAGTGAGAGTGGTGATTTGTGCGGAAATATTTGAGCTATTTGTTGTGCTGGAAATGTTTCCATTTTGAGTTCCCGTGCTTGTGCATGAAATCATGCTTACAGACATTCCAGAAGCAGGGGAAAAGTTTAATTCAGGGGGTAATGTAAAACTGCCAATGGCACTTTTCCCTGGTCCATTGACAATTTTGGGTCGCTGATGCTGCTGAATTGGACTGCTTAACGGTGCAACTATAGGCAAAGAGTGCATTCCTGACGTCCGCTGTCGCTCAGCCAAATTGCCGGATTCCATACTGGTACCAACATTACTGCAATGCTTTCCTAAATCAGGAGTAAGCTTCTTTCCGTTAGCCCCGTCTGAACCTTTTGCTGCGATTCTATGTCTGATCTTTTCCAAGACTTTAGATTTATTTGAAGAAGCCTTTTCATTCGTTTTTGTAGTTGAAGAAGGGCTGCCATTTTGACCAGATTTTTGTTTATTCTTCTTGTCAGGAGCATTTCCGTTACTAATTCGGGAAGTTTGAAATCGCCCGTTTTGAGATGTCTTTGGAATTTTTGGAGTGGGAATATTTAAAGTAACGTAGCCAGGCTTTGGGGTTGGAGGTTTTAGACTACTTGAAATTGGATCGGGTTTATCGCAAATTATTTCTGTTACACCAGTTGGACCAGTTTTGGAATGAAAATTTCCAGAGAGCAAAAGTTTTTCTGCAAGGTTATTATCATGTGTGGTGATTGGACTAGTATTTGAACTTGTTGTGGTCGCCGAGGATGGTTTCTTACTTAAATCATAAACGATTTTATCATCTCCATTGCTGGAAACACTGCGGGCACTCATTACACCATTTTCACTTATTTGAAGCTGAACCTCATTCAAATCCTTAGCATGGCCAACTCTGTTTGGACTATTTGTGTTATTGTTGTTGATAACTATTTCCACTTGTGTTTGTGCGTTAAATGAAGAGTCTGACTGAGTTTTCTTGACACTACTTTTGACTGACGATTTTTCTAATTTTAAACGTTTAGCGAGATTTTTTATATCATCTTTACTTTCAATGATAATATCTGGGTAATTTAAATTCTTCCTTTTGCGACCTCTAATTTTCCCATTTGGAGTTTTTGTCGGAGCAATACTAACTTCTCTAGGTATGAGACCGTTTTTGGGTGGCTTAATGTGGGTCGCTTTAACTTCGTCACAAGGCATAATATTGCTACCATTCTCATTACAGACCTTTTTCTTATTTGCTGGTGTAGTCTGCGAATCATCTGAAATTACAGCTTTAGAAGGTTCCGATACCGAAACCGCGTCGTTAACTGTTTTCTCAAGTTTAATGACTGGTTTCTTGTGTCCTCTTATTCGATAACGCAAACTTAACGGTTTGTTTCCATTCTGCAAATTTTAAATTTCAAATAGATATTTTAACCTCAAAATAATCTGAGATATGATAGACTATCATTCAATTATTTGTACCTTTGTCCACGAATATTTGTACGCTACATCCATGAGAAGAAAGTCGTCGGGTAATATTCTGTCCCCAAACATGATGTCAATGTTTGTATCAATATCCAAATCATATTTTCCTTGAAGCAATTTCTTGAGCACGAAAATACTGACAGCAGCAGGACATTTCAGGTATCTCCTGGTAGTTTCCTAAAACATAGTTATATTTGCCGGTTAGTTCACAGATTGTTATGGACAAGTTATAGAAAATTCATAAGTACAATTTTAAAAAGTTAATCTCACCTTTAATTTTTCATCATCAGTAACATATTCCATAGACAAGTGCATTACATCATCTGAGGTAATGTACAGCTCATCAAATACCTGTCCAGAATCCAACGGATTAGTCGGAATTGCATCACCATTGTTCGCATAAAACTCTCTTCGCCTTTGCATTTCATCTATTTGAAAAACAAAAGATTGATGAATTTATTTAATTTAATGTGCACACATCAACATTTTGTATTTATGCAAGCATGTAAAATCATTGTTTGATAGCCCATTACATACTTTTGAACAAACCAGGCACCAGCTTATAGACGATTTCCTGTAGCATAAGGTCCGACCGGATGCTGGTGAGGGGCTTTGTTGAATGCAACTGTACGTCGCATATTGGACAGTATTTTTCCTCACGATCACTTTTCTCCAAATAGTTTATAATGCAGCTCTTGCAAACTGTTGGAAATTAAATAAAAGTACAATAATTAAACAAAAGCATTAGTGCATAATATTCCTTGTTTAGGAAACTGTAAATTAGAACCCTTATTTTATTTTGAATACTTACAAGAATGCAGGCACTCAATTATCGTTGTCGCATCCACGAGATATCCCAAACACAATTTACAGGTCAAGTTTAACTTGATATCTTTCAGTTTCACTTTTCTTGTGGCATTCATGATGAATTTTGTTCGATCTACGAGATCTTTACGTTACGAATACTTTATGTGAATATTGGCATTGGCATCTGTTACGCCTTCGTTTGCCGAATGATGAATTTCACCAACAGTGTCTGATACTCATTAATGAATAAAATGTATCACATTTTGTTTGAATACACAATAGACAAATAATCATGCATGATGCATTGTTTTGTTGTGTAAATGTTGCAAAACAATAATTGCTTATAGTTAAAGTTTACAATGACAGTATAACACATTCTTTTGTACGCAACGCGAAGAATATGAACATAAAGGTAATTTAAAGCATTGTAAAATCAAAGTCAAACGCAGCACGTTATATTCCATAGTATTTAGTATACAGCACTATATGTAGTATGTAATGGTGCCAACTCTTGTCACTTTATCCAGCATCCAAAATTCCTTTTCCCATCATTATCAGTCAACCCCAAGTGAACGCCAACATCAGCTTTGATATTGTTAAATGGGGAATTATAATGTAGCTCTATGTATTCCACAACAAATCGTGCTACTATTTGCTAAATGTACTGACACCACACCGCCATCATATATCACATAAAAGTTTATCGCACGAGGGCACGAGGGAAACGATACCTACATTCACGTAAATACGTAAAGTCATATTACCATAAAGAATTTCATTTTAAATCTAACGTTTAATTATATGGTTGGTTATATCAGCATTTTAAACAACGAAGTAAACAGAAACCTGGCCATCTTGGCCCATGCAACTTTTGTAGCACAAATGTCTACTAAAGTTCGGAAATCACTCATATTCAGTCAGTAACAATCACAACTGCTTTTTCTCACTGCAACTTTTAGGACGCTGCGCCCTGTATAAATATTCAGACCTGAAGTCCAATATGTCGTATCATTTGTTCTATGCAGCAATTAATTTTAAGCTAGTGTGTTGATCACTCATTTATGCACTGATAAACATATCTGCGGTGTGCCAAAACTAAATTATAAAAAAGTCACTGAAGGTTGTAATTATTACAGGGGAAAACAATGACATTCTCCAGGGAGCAATAAAACTATCAAGAAAGAAAAAAATTATGAAGGAAGAGCTCATAACAACACGTAAGTATAGTAATGACTGACGAAGACGGAACAATAGAGAGTAAAGTAAAGGGATAGAAAATTTTCATTCTGTTTTAAGTACCAAGTAGTCCTCCCAAGTTAACATACATGGTTTGGTAGGGAAGGATGTGAGAGAGCTGACGATGATGGAGGGATATCCTACAGCTAGAAAATAATAGTAAGCAAAGGTTTTGTTAAAGTTAGGTCTCTTCATGGCAAGGAGAAAAAAATACCCCTTGTCCCATTATTGTCAGTGCATTATACAAGCATTTATTTCTTTTACTTCATAATAATATCATGGAATACGATACGATGATGCATAAAACTCAATCATATACTCGTACATATAAGAACATTATTCGGGTCTCTCTCGGTATGACAATAATAACAGCAATATCTGGCTGGCCTGCCACAGAGAAGAGTTCCTTTCTTCTTATTTTTCTGTTCCATAAAGCCATCCATCCATCCTTTTCCATAAAAATAATATCGTATAACACAGCAACATATTAAACTTGCATGCATATCCACATATGTGCCTTGTGTCCTCTTTATATAATGGCTTTCGTGGAAAAAGAAAAAAAAATTAAAAAAGGAGTACATACATAATAGATATTTTTGTTGTAAGAACAAACTAGTAGGCAGGGAGAGCATGCATGTATGGTAGAAATAGAAAATAGAATCAGGAGGCAGAAAACCAGCAAAATAATATTGTATTATTCGTGGTATCACGGAGATGTGATGATGATTATTATGGAAGCTTGTTTTTTGTGCTGTGTGCGTCCTCACTCACCTACTTTGGCACAGTTGAACGAGTTATGTAAGTAAATATAGGATGCTCTCCTGCTAAACAAAGAAAGTTTTAGGGTAGGCCCTTTGGCTGTAATAATTTGTATGTTGATGATACTCATGATGAGTCTGGTTTGCCCCGTGTGTGCAGTAATGATGTGATGTGATACTCATGATGGTGCGACGACGGTGATCTCTAATGTGCTACAAGCTGAGCATTTGTGATAATGATGAAAATGAGAATTAAAAAAATACATTTTTACTGATCACTCTATCTTTGCCTTTGTGTAAGCGTAAAAGTAGAATATTATAGGCATGGAGGATTAATTTCATTTATGGATAAGGAAGGATGGATAATGTGAGAGAGTGTGTATCTTTTTAATGGCATGAAAAAAAAGAAGAAAGTCCCTCTTATGCTAATATGCCATGCATAACATACAAAGATGGAAATAAAGAAACTAGCTTATCCTTTTTCTTTCAGCCTTGGTCAAACTCGGTAAAACTGAAACGCGGCGGCGGTGGTGGTGATGTGATAGTGATGATGTTTATGAAAGCAAGCGGCATTAAAAATGTGGTTTGGTTTGCCTACATAATGGTTTTCTATCTTGTATACATATATTTGAACTGAATTTTAGTTAAAAGGTTATTAATATTACACGATCAGGTTTATATGTTGTAGATATTTTGCTTAGCGAAGCGATCCACAACAAAATGTATGCATGTATTCTATGGACAACCCAAAAGGCTTGGTAGCTAAAGGTAAGGTATGTATTTCTCCGTATAATATTTGTCCTAGTTTGGTTGAGAAAATTCTCTTCTTCAGTGTTATTTTATATTCTGAACTCCAAACTCTGAAATAGAAAGACTGGACTAGAGGAAGCTTGATATGTTGTTGTACTTATAAAATAACACATTTCATTACTTCGAAATCATAAAGATATTACATACATACGAACTAAACTATAAACATCGTTGTTATCGTAAGCTTCCTAGAAGCCTGCCAAAACCCATTCCTTCGGTAAGCGAAGGTAAAAATGAAACAATGGAATTGTGTTCATACTGTGTATACGATAGAGTATGTAGGTTAACAACAGGAAAACATCCATAGGACATAAAACTAGCCACTCACCATGTCATGATTTGCCCCTTTAGTATTCGTATTTGCTCAAGAGGAGTAAGCAAATAAAAGGTGGCTGCATGTGGAAGGAATGGAATGAAAATGAAACTTACATAAAGGTCGAAAGGAGCATACACGAGGCTTTGTTTTCTTGCGACGTGCATATAAATAGAATTCTTTTTTGTTCCTGACAAAATGCACAACAATATTATGCTGGAATGATCTACAATTCAAAA
>JAQFYG010004425.1:0-11037 GCA_034694325.1 Entomobrya corticalis | reverse complement strand
AAATATTTGGTTTGTGGAACACACGCTTTCAAGCCGAAATGCCGATGGTATTCCGCTGACCTCAAGACATTCTCTAGTGAATTCTCTGGGATTGGATACACCCCGTTTAGTCCCAGCTATCCATCCACATCGGTACTCCATCATGGGTCAGTGTACGCTGCCACGGTAAGTTGAGTCAATTTTGCGTAGGAATCTGTATGTGATTGTAACTTTCATAGAATCAAAATATATGCTTTGTTTTATATTATTACAGGTGGCGGATTTTGGTGGCACGGATGCCCTCATCTACAAACAACCCCTGAGAACGGAACAGTATTATGACTTACATCTAAACAGTTAGTGCCAAATAGATCCCATTGTTGCGCCTATTATTCAATTCAAAACTGACAAAACAGTTGCATTTCCTCTGAAATAACGGCCGCTCTGCTGCTCAAAAAGCTCTATCGCTCAAATAATACAAAAGAATAGAAATACTGCTTCCATCATTTTCATTCTCAGGAATGATGATTTTTTACGTGTTAGAATAAATAGAGCTGGGGGTATTAGCATTGCCCATTGTTAAATCTTATGTAATGTGTTAAAAAAGCCATCCTACATCCTATAGTGTACTATAAAGACTTGTAAAATGAGATGAGGGATGACAATGACTTTCAGCTTCTTTTGTCAATTTAAAAAAGGTAAAAATCTATTCAAGTAAAAAAAGTATTGTACACTCGTTGAGCTGCGTGCCCATCACATCATGCAGCATTATTGCTGTGAACAATGTGTGTATTTTGCACTGCATTAGAGATTGCATGACGATAATGACGATGGCTGATGACATGAAACGAAAAGTGTTCTTCAGTCACACAGCCACAAAGCAAAATTCTTTTTTCCTGATTCTGATTGTTAGTGTAGCTGTACATGACGCCGACGGTTTTCAAGAGTCACAGCGCAGCTATATCGCTGTTACAATAATGTTGTGACAAGAGTAACATGAATGAAATGAATAGAGTGAAATACTAAAGCAATTTGTATGAGGAACATGATAAGATATTTTGAGTAATTTTATGAGTGAGCAGCAGCAGCGTTACTACATTATATGCTTATTGTAATTTAAGTTCTATTATTGGACATTGTTATGATTCTTGGAGATTTGCATTGTTGTTGAATGAAAATGTTAAATTGAAAATGTGATTGTCGCTATTTTTATCCCAGGTCCGTCATTTGTATCATCCCTGAGCTTCGGAGATTTGGCTCTGTTCTTCTTCCGGGAGTTTGCTGTTGAGCACACCAACTGTGGGAAAGCCGTTTTCAGCCGAGTGGCTCGCATTTGTCGACATGACTCTGGTAGCCGGAAGCACAAAGACCGTTTCACCACCTTTCTCAAAGCTCGACTTAATTGTTCTATTCCCGGAGAGTTTCCTTTTTACTTTGATCATATTCGTAAGTCGTCATATTACAGTTTCTTACAATTTTATAATTTGCTAATCAAAAAACACAGTGGGTGAAGGATAATTGCTTAAATAAACATTATAAAACAACGTATCTCATAAAGTAACAGAAAATGTAGCATTTTTTCAAGAGAGAAAATCTTGTCAAAAATGAGTTATAAGTTCCGTTTGCTTTCTTTTGAGTTATTACTACCAGAGCTTGCTTCTCAGCTTGTTATAAAATGTTGGAGATAAAGGCGAGAAATAATAAGTTGTGATATGGATGAGTTATGTGAGAACTAGCACCTAATTTTTAAAGGAGCTGAGCTGTATTAACAATAAAGATACCGAGTAATTTTTAATATAATTTAAAGGGCAATAATTCCGTAAATGAGAAGACAGCATGAAATAACTGACGATGCAATTCATGAATGCACGAACACCAAAAACGTTTCCTACATATTACATAATGTGTCATTAATAAAATCAAATTTTTACAATTGCAACTGAGCTACGAGAAGAAGAATGAATGAAATAATTATATTATATAATATTATGTACCTACATTTTTTATACAAAAGAAACGGTGTCTTCAGCAATGTAACCTTTACACGTTGGAAAATGCCACTTGCCTTTCAAGAATTAAACCGCAGCTACAGGGTTAATCTGACAACGTCATTCTTTTTCAATTCGTTACAGAGGGTACAACTGATATCTTCATGAACAGCCAGAGAAGTGAAGAAATGTTGTACGCGGTATTTACAACGGCACCCAACAGCATAGGAGCTTCCGCTGTTTGTGCTTTCTCAACAAAGGACATTTTGAAAGTATTTGACGGGCCTTTCAAAGGACAGTCATCATTAGACTCCAATTGGCTTTCTGTACCGGAAAGTGAAGTGCCGAAACCAAGACCGGGCACATGTTCAAATGACCCAACTTACAGCCCCGACTCCACCTCTTCGGCTTTTGTGAAAGGACACCCACTGATGGACGAGGCGGTACAAGGATCTCCGGTCCTCACAATAACATCTAACCAAGATTATTTTACCGCTATTGCTGTAGATCACTCCCCGGAAGCATCTCCGTTTCACATAATCTATCTTGGCACGGGTAATTAGAGACACGTTTGAAGAATTTTTGACACTTTAGTTGTTGAATGACAAAGTGTGGCTTGCCACGAGAAAAGAGCATTTACTCCATTATGAAACTATATGTATATGTAATCGCATGATTTTCAGAAACTGGAAAAGTTTTGAAAGCTGTCATAAATGCTACTGCATCCGGGATACAGCGTAAATCCTGGAAAGATTTCAAACTCGGAGAAAGTGTGATTTCTCAGTCTTGGGACTTGTTTCCAAACTCCAAAATCAAATCACTTCGTCTGGCCAGCTCTCGTCGTCTATTTGTGGGAACGGAGACGTTACTTCGAATAGTCCCCGTAGACAATTGTCAGGAGTTCAGTTCCTGCCAGAAATGTGTGGCTATAAGAGATCCTCATTGTGGCTGGAGCTCAGCTACACAAGAATGCGTCAATGTTGATCCGCAGAACAGAGTTAGAGATCTCGTACAAGATGTGAACTCTGGCTCGATTGATCAATGTCCTCCAGGTACGCTTACGTATTTAATTTTTAAAACATTTAAAAAATCATATATCATATTTATGAATATCATATAACATGTTATATGAATAAATTTTTGCAGAAGAAACTAACAACGAAGTGGCGATTGAGGCAAATCCATTGAAAAGCGAAGTAGAAGAAGGTGTGTATTTTTTAACCGTGAGATAGTTGTAATGAGATGATTTTCATGTTTCTTTCGAGAGTTTTCATATACGGTAAATCTGTGTTTGCCCCCTTTCAACAGATGAACCCAAAGAGTGCTGTACATGCACCCCGGTGACTACCACATCAGCTATTGATCAAAGCGGCCCTGCAAGAGATTTGCTCTTGGCAGAGGGAGGTGTGGATTCAGGTTTGAGTGTTAACCTTTTACCTCAGGACCCGATTGTAGAAACAATACCAGAGCAAAATGAGACATTCCAAGAAAATGAAATTCCACGATTGGAAACTGGTTATACGCAAGGTAACTTAAAAACCTAATCAAAGCGACATACCTATAATATCCAAATAATTTTTAAAGAAAATTAAATATTCAAATCTTGTATTTTGCTTCAGATTTCAAATCGTCGTATGTCAGATCCGACGACAACTTTGTTACAAGTCGTTCACTTGTGCTTGCGACAACATCCTCCGCAGGCGTTGCGCTTATCGTCGGCTTCGTATTGGGCTTTGTCGTGTCCCGCTTGATTTTTGGCAAACAAGATCAGAAGAAGCCTGCAACAAATGCGCAGCTTGCAGCTTCAATGAATGAGTCACAAAGGCTAACCAAGCCAATCGACTTTGTTCTCAATGTGCCTAGTGTTAACAATAAAGTTCCAGTGAAAAATAATCTCAATACGGGGACGTTAGAGAAAACAGTGAAAAAGATATATCTGTAGTTTTCTTTAGTTTAGAAGAATTTGTATTAATTATTATGTACAGTATCAGTGCAATTTTCAATTCAAAAAGACCGTGTGGTACCAGAGACTCAAAATAGTTTTCATCGATATTATTATTGTTAAATATTATGACAAAACTGCGGTGTATTTTATTATTATTTAATTATCCTTTCACAACCAAAGATCATATTTTCTTGCTCTTGATCTCAGCCTATCATGAGGCGACATTGAAGAAGAAGGTACGTGCGGGATATGACACACACAATTTATTGCATAATAAATAATCTTGCATATTAGTTCTACTAAAGCATTTAACATAGTTAATTTACTTAATATTTGTCTTTGTAGAATTGGACATGTATATCGCTTTCGAATGGTGATACGCTATGACTCAAGGAGGCTCAACATATACAACTTGCCAGCCATCTTCAGTGTCATTTTACACAATTAAGTGTAAATTCAACTGTTATGCATTTTTGTTATTGTAACTGTATTTTATTGGACTTGATGATGAGATGACGTACAACGGTGATTTTTCAGCTCAGGAGTCAGGAAAAGTCAACAATCAGAGAGAAAGGTGGTGAAAGAATGTATTGTTAGAGGCTGACGATTGTTACATCGTTATTTCAGCTCGCTCAGAGGTTCAGCTCTTCGCTAGTCACTTCTTTGTTTTCTTTTTTTACCGTTTGTGTACATGTTTTATGTTTTATAAGTGTAAAAATTGATTTAATTGAAGTGCGTATGAAGTAGTTCCATTAGTTTTTGAGTAATATTTTGGGTATACATGTACTATTGACAATGACATAATTTATAAGGTCTCGTCGACAAAAATACAAATAATATTAAAAATATAAAGATGCTAATTTCATTTGCTACATTTGTCACAATGTGCGGTTTATGTGTTCGTTTTTGTCGGTTACTATTATTATTTCATGTAGTTTGATATATAAATCAATCAAAATGTATTAATTTGTAATTAAAAATACCTGTAAACATTATGAATATATGATGTGTATCAAATTTTGTATCATGTAATGAACACAAATATAGTATAGAGCGCTAATAATTTGTACTAATTAGATAAAATATGCATAGCTGATAGCTGTTTGAGATTGATCACATGTTTTAAAATTTGACTTATTGTTGGTTTAATAAATAATTGACCGATATAGTAAATTCATGAAAATTTTTCAAGTTTAGAAGAAAACTCTAAAGATTACAAGTAAGAAATTAGATTAGAATAATGACGAGACTGTTAATATAGTTAATACAATGAGTTGGTAGCAATTTTAAAATTAATAAGTTTGTAAGTTTTAGTCGTAAGTTGTATGAAATTTTGTTATACCATATTACATTGAGTATTGCTATTTTTTACTAATACGTTATCGAATCATAATCATTATAATAATTTAGCAATGATTTGATGTAATTAATAAAAATATAATTTTCGCAATATTTGAAGAAAGTGTTTTTAAATGCATTAAATACATTATATTTTAAGAAACATTTTCAAAGGAAACTATTTTTCCACATTCGTCATAATTAAGTATTAAATTAAATTACTGTTGCCCATATGCGAATGGTGAATAGAGGTGAAGATCGAGGGCATGGGAGCACTTGCAGTATTTTCGTCTTCTAGAGTTAGTTGATTGGGATAGTCTTCACTTTTTTCGAGAAACAATTTATGTTTCTCTTTAAGATGTTTTACCAGTCTGCTTTTATATTGAAACACCTGCCTACACGGCTCGCAGGGGTACATCAATTTAGGGCCTATTGAGAAAGAAATGATGTGACATATGTATCCTTGATGGAGAAAATTACATTTGTTGAAAGTTTAACCCAAGTATGTGTACTGATTTCTTACCGATTAAAATCTCTTTGGGTGGCGCATGACGTCCACGTGCATCATCGCATAATTTCTTCGTCATAAGATGAGGGTGATGTGCAGCTTGATGTCTTCGTAAATACTTTTCACTTTTGTACCAATTAGGACAAAATTCACACTGCACCGATGTTTCCCTATGTGATTTTTCATGAAGATTAAGATTGGACTTTGCAAAAAAGCCTTTTCCACACTGAGGACATTGAAATGGTCGTTGTCCTGTATGAGCATTTAAATGAGTTTGATATCTGATCTTTTCGGTATGTAGAAACGTTTTTCCACAAATGCGACACTCATAAGCAGTTGGTATATTGTCCCTAAAATGAACTCTTTTCTTGTGAATCTTCAAATTATTTATGGATGATACTCTGTCCCCACAAATGTCGCAAATAAATTGTCGCCTTAGCTCGATCGGAATATGAGATAGCATGTGAATTTGCTGTTGGGATTTTGTGCTAAACACCTGAAAGGAAGTAAAAAGAAAACAATATTTAGTTAATTCTTATATTAAAATAGCCAACAGATTTGTAAGTTTTAAATTAATATTTTGCTTATCCTACCTTTGAGCACTGATTACAAGGATAAGATACTATTGCTTTGCTTGTTGTTTTAACCTTTTCGACAGAGGGAGGTGGCAGGGGTGGATCTGGGTTGGGTTTATTTAAAAGTTCTAGTGCCTTCATCTCATCATCATTTTTATGCGTTGTCACATGTCTGAATATTACTTGATGGTCCATGATTTCGCCACAAATATCACAAAGAGTCAAAGGTAAGAAAGCTTCCGCGTGCTCACTTTTTTGATGTCTCAGAGTTTCTCGCCTCGTTCTAAAGCAGCTTTCACAATGGACACAAAAGTAGTTTTTTCTCTCTAAAAGTAGCAAAGAAATTATGAACGACAGTACAAAAATGATACAATTTGTAGCTTAAATTAAATTGTAAAATTAAATAAATATTCCTCTAACCTTTGCCAGGGAGCTTGCCCCTTTTACGATGAACATTTCTAATATGAAGTCGCATGCTCGCAAACGCTGCTTGATCAGTAAAATAACCCCTCCTTGCTACTGAATAGCTGCACTCCGGATATTTGCATAGAATACTGGCTTCTTCCTTTTGAATTTTTACACTAAGAAACATATATGTTCCATTTGAAACATTAATAACAAATATTGGTGCTCGTTTGGGCCCGTCCCATGTTGGAGGGATATGCTTGGCAGGTCGTCCTCTTCCTCTTTTTTTAAAAGTTGAATTGGAATTATCAAGATGTCCCAAATTTTTCAGTCCTTGTTTCGGAATCTTCATGTTTATTCTTCTTTTCCTAGTAAAAATTAGAAAGTATTTTACATCCTCCTCCATAATTATCAATAGTCGTGTTGAAGTGAACAACTATAATTACTTGGTTTTCAATCTAATTCTTGGATTATACTCCTTGTCCACGTCCTCATCATCTTCATCGTTATCATTCTTTTTAGGTCTTCCCCTCTTTCGTTTCACATGTGAGCTTGTATCAGGAAGAGGAGACTTTCTTGGACGACCTCGTTTTCTCTTAGAGACTAAGTCCTCGCGAAGAGTTGCCTCCACAATTTTTCGAGGACGACCTCTCTTTCTGGGAAGATCTGATTGCAATTTATTACTTCCATCGTTATGAAGAGGAGATGTACTTGGAGATGTACTTATGCCCCCATCATTTTCATTTCTATCGACCGGTGAATCAAAGCCCACATCCCAGCTACCCTGATCATCGTCTAGGATGGTTTGGGCATAATTTTCATGCAGATTAGCAACTTCATCGAATTCATGCTTCTCCACTTTTAGCCGTTCTAACTTCACAAACGGATCTAGAAGTGCAGATGCCTTAGAAGAACGTTTTCGAATCTTTGACGGCCGCGACCTTAGTTTATTCTTAGAGAGTATTTTTGCGGCACGTAGTGCACGTGAACTTTTAAACCTTTTCTTCATAGCGGATATCCCATGACTGCTTTTAAGATTACTTCTTTCTGGAATACACAGAATTAAAACTATTATCGTAAAAAGAAAAGGCCAGCGTTTTATGTCATATTAACAAAATAAAAAAAAATGGAATATACTTATTACTTTTCAGAATATGTTCTCTGAATTTCAAACATGTGTTTATGGAGTACTCCACATCCTTGGCTGCTTCTTGAGACTTTACCATAAAGTCCTTTATTTTTTTAACATCGTCTTGCAAGGAAGCCTGTCATCCAAATCAAATCAGATGAAATATGAATAATAATTGCAAATATATACTTTACTTTTGACAAGTTGTATATAATCATATTCATATATGATACATGACAAATCATTACATACCTGCGTAGAAGCGATAAGTTCATGAAGAGTAACTAAATTTCCGAACAATATGTAACATTGTTTGCAGCAAACTACACGTGCAAAATTTTCTATACCAGGCACCCTCCAGTCCTCCAAATTTGCGAATCTCAGTTCAATATTCAATGTATCACATAACACTGAAATGCCTTTCAGGAATACATCCGAACACATTGAAACACAATTATTTTGATATTGGAAAGGAGTCTCCGATGCCGATGATAAAATAGCACCTTCATCATCAAGGACACTCCCATCTCCATCCTCCATGATCCTTAACGCACAAACCACACAAATGTTTGATTTGCAGATAAAAGTACTTCCATAATCACTCTCTAGTGGATCTTGTTCGGTCTCCATTATGCACTTACTCTGAGTTGTCAAGTTCTTTTAGATTGCATAACTTACAACTGCAACTGATATATATTGTATTATATGCAACAATAAATTATGTTACTGAAAACAAAACAGACTAATTATTTAAGTCCAAGTGTTTGGACTTTTTGACGGAACACAGCCGGAGCACGGGCACCAAAACATAAACAAAAATACATGTTTACTTTTCCTTTCCCACCCACTCGATCAGCTGAATGAAGCCGAGTCTCCATCCTCTGCTACTCATTGTTTTTAAAAGCATTTTCAGCTTCGTCAAGTTGTACGATGTATTTTTTAATACTTAGAAGCGTATACTATAATACTATCTATGAAATTGTAGTTGATGGGGATTGCATGCCAATTTAAAACTAATATGTCTTTGTTATAGCTAATGGGCATCATCAATAATAAACCTTGATCTTATAGTGGTTTTTAGTTCAATTTTTATTGACAAAACTTTATTTCATGAAATTATTAGATATAAGTACATAAATGAAGTAATGAATAAAATAATATACTTATATTCCCGCGAAGCAGAAGATTTAATTCAACATTTATGTCATGTCCATGATAAGATTCTCGTCTACTCTTCTTCGTTGTACTGCAAGAACCATACAAAAAAATTAGATCAATTATTCAGTTTGTTTTTGTTTCATTTTATACGACTACTGACAATAATGAAAATTATCCAAAACATTTTGAAATGTGTAAATAACTTACCAGGGGGAACATGGATTTGATGGCGGCCTTGACGTCTCCATCAAACAGAGTCGCTTTTTTTGGTACTACCAAGCCATTATCGCCGAATCTTGTTCGCATATTTTTCAAATATTTCCAGCAATCCTAAATTTAAAAAATGCATATCTGCTGTATAAAAATGTCAGATGAAGAGTATATTATTTAATTCAAGAATCTCATCGAATAAAATTACTTTATCAATATTCTGCTATACACAATCATACTGATAAAAGGGGAAAAACTGGAAAAATCATACCGTTCTGGCGTCCTTCCAAGTTGCGCCTGTAGGAGTGGACCCAGGAAATTCCACAGAAAACGTTTGATATTTGAAACTCAACGCATCATGCTTGAATGGCAACACCCGCACTACTGCTCTTTCCCTAAAGCATTGGACGATGATCTTGTTCCTATCGACCTGCAACAATTTCGACGGCCATAATGGATAGGTATCCTCTTTAATCCAAAGAACCGGGTGCGGTACCTATTTTACGAACAGGTCAAATAGAATACAGTAATCAGAAATTAATTAATAATGAATTAAAAACATCATTATTACAAGATAATAGTATAATCTTTTGTCAAATAACCTTGCACGGGGTTGTATTCGCCGGTATATACTCTAGCGCATTTAAAATTTTCCCCTTTGCATCCCAGCGTTTCAAGTAACATTCCAAACATGCTATAATCGTGCCAATTTCCTCCTGAACAACTTCAATTATTTTTTTGATTACATCCCCCGCCTCACTCTCCACTAGATGAGGAAAAAAATCGAACAAAATCACATATGAATGAAGAGATAACTTTTGGCCAAGTCCGACATTTGCATTAGTCGCCATAAAACTTGAGGGAGTCGATTCTACGGTGTTGGAAAATTAATTTAATTATTTCCATAAACCTACCTGTGTGCGTAGAGATTATGTTGTACATAATTGCCTTAAAGTCTCCATGAAATTGTTCAATTGTTTTGTACATTCCCTCACTTGCCTTTGCTTTGATATCCAAGAGGGTGATGGTGCCAGGGAGAGGGATTAGGAACGGCATTAAGCATTCCTGTAATTGAATTTGTAAAATTTATGAAATAAATGACAAATTAGTATGGGATTTGAGAAGAGCACAAGCTCATAAATAGGTTTGCATTAGGTACATTTTTAGGAGTTGGAATTACTAATTGAAGTTAGTTAACTAAACTTACGTCAAACTTGGTTACCACATCTTTAGCAAATCGATCCAACGCTTTGTTTAAATCCTCAGTCGAAACCTTGCGCATCGAAGGTATACGCCTGCAAGTGCAAAAGAAAACGCATCATGACAATGACATGTTAAACCGTAACCTTCTTGGAACATGACATGAACAAGGACAGATAATAAATTTAAAATGAAAACAGCATGGAAATGAGTAAAATGACAATACTTACGTCGTTTCTTCCACAATGCAGCAGGAACACTTCAATAAGTTCGCCTCCTTCCACTTACAATTTGCGACTACCTCTAACGGCTGGTCAAACTCGGGATGGGGATATCCATCCAGCATAAATGCACATTGTCTGTGGAAGTGCCTCCTGCACTTCTTGCAAGTGAAAAACGTGCCCCACCTGTAACACTTCCAGCAGAGTGGCCCTTCCATCACATTCACTACCCCTCTCCAATCCTTGTCTTCTTCCATCTTCATCAGCTCGTCTGGGTTTGGTGGGTTCATTATAAATGATAATTGTCCAAACAAAATTCAAAAGTTGAAATACTTCAATCTCAAATGTCAAAGGAACTTGTTCCCTGAAAGCTAGAAAATG
>JAQFYG010004424.1:0-11043 GCA_034694325.1 Entomobrya corticalis | reverse complement strand
TTCCAAAAACACAAAGTTTATAAAGGTGTTAAAACTGGAAGTAACAGTGACAACTTTATTGTTTATACAAAAAAAATGTATTTGTACCTGATTACATATCACTGAAATTAAATTCAGATAATTTATCGGATATTTCGTGAAAGTGTGTTAACTTTATTTGAAATCAAGGTGATAAAGCATAAAAATTAAACATATTTCTACACTTTACAAAAGTATTAATAATTTTTCATATTCTTATACCCATATTAAAAAAGACAGTCGCGTAAATAGTTTTTTACTAAAAATTTGACGTTTAAACGTCAAAAATATAACAAATACTAACTAAAGTATTACTAGTATCAATTTTGAAAAGGCCAAGTATCCCTGCAACTATATTATTTACCATTTTATCTGGACAAAACCAAATATTTACCAACAATTTTAAAATGCCAAATAATTTAAAGCAAATTACTTTTTTTGTTTTTAAAAATGTATAAAATACGTATTTGGATGGACTGCAAAAAATATAATGCAATGGTTATTTTTTGTTTACTGAAATATGTTGCCAATTCGATGATGAAAGGCTGTATTTACTGTTGACTAGAAAAGTATAAGTATACAAAAAACATTGAATTAAACATAAAACGTCGAAAAGAAATCATTTTAAGCAAAGCTTTAAAGGGGGGAAACCAGTTTTAAGTTAAACGAGATAATGATCAAACCAGACTGACTTACAAAACAGTTTTATATTGACTAACAGACAGTACTTATGTCATTCTGACTTACAGTTACAAAATAATTCTTGATCTTTTAGATTGCTTCCTTGTGACTACCACGGAGCTATTTAAGGAAAACTCGTGTTAATAAAACAAATCTTCAAGAAAAGGTTTACATTTTATTATAATGTAATTTTGTAATGACCATGTATTTCTACCTTTAAACCATAACGACGTTAAGCTTGCACGATTGAAGAATATGTAAAAGTCAATACTGGGAATAAGAAATTGTGTATTTGTACAAAAGTATTGGAATTTTGAAATATTTACATAAATAACTTATTAAAATTAAAACGATTATCTTTCTAATTATTGAGTTGGCAACAGGAGCTAATAATATAATAAATAATACTTTTGCTTATAGCAAAAGATGATATAATCTTTTTTAGGCGTCATGACGAAGTTTGTAGGCATTCCATGCCATTTACTAACATAATCAAGCACTTGACGAAACAATTTGGAGACAGGTCGATCTGCATGGTAATGGAAATGTGACAGAAACAAAACTCAATGGAACATAGATGATGGAACATTTATAGATTGTGAGATTAAAATAAGTCATAACCTTTGAAATTCCTAAGTAAATTTGCAAAAAAAAAACGTTTTTTACGATGCACGAATCTGTGTTTTGTAAAATCTTTTGCTACTTTAGGGATCTGATGCATCCATTTTTCGCATTTAAAACGAATTTTAAGAATCCCACTATAAAGAATTTCCATTCCTTGTTACTAATTTTTGCTTCATTTAAATTTATTTTTACTGGGGTTAAATTTTATTGTCACTGTTAATCATAGATGTTTGCAATAAACACAGTAATCAACACTAACAAAATTTTGTTTGATATAATTTGATTATTTAAAACTAAAATATTTGAGTAAATACACAATAAGTTTGATTCATTTATGCATTACAAATAGTACCAAATGGTAATTTTATGGAATGCCGATCAAGATAAATAATAATAATCTTAACTTATTATCGACCTTAACTAAACATTTTTTGTCGATTGAATTCTTTATATATATCAATTGATACGATCCGCAACAGTAAGAAATCTGCACCTAGAGTATGATGAAAGCCCTATTTTTTGCAAAATTTGCTTACGGCGTTAAGTGTTCTCATCATGCAAAACGTAAAATTACAATCAATATTCATTAATATTTAAACTTTAAATATTTTAAAATTGCTCCAACTGCAGTCATCAATTTGATCGTTTCTTTGTAAAAAAATTTTATCTTCTTTCAGGTGTTAACAACACCTGACTCATTAAATACACACTGTCTAATGTATCGTTAGTCTTAATAATAAAATGGAGCAGTATCCTAGCAACCATAACTATTGTCAGGATCAATTGTAGAGGTATAGATTTTTTTGTAGAACTGCATTAGCAGATAATATTTGTTTAATTATCCTTTTGATTTTTTTTGTGTAGTAGTGAATGGTGCTGGTTTCACACCTTCACGTGCGAGCAACATGCTCATCATGTCGATTTGTTCGTCTTTTCTTGTCTATGTGTAAAGGTGTAGTGCATGAGCTTTCACCTATTGAAAATTGTAATCCATTTTGTGCTGAGCTGAAGTTCAAGCTTTCTGCAAAGATCAAGGTCATTGTAAACCAGCCGTAGAGATTAAATGGTATGGTGACTCGGTGCATGAGTTTGAGCTCCAGTTTTTACCGTTAAAGTTTAATCAACTCTCTTGAAGAGATTTTTTATTGGTTGTTCGTGGTCATACCACTTTTTTCTGTAAAAGTGAAGCTTCAATTTTTTCCTGGGAATTGGCTTGGCCCTTCTTATCTTTTTATGTGATGTTCAGCTCACTTTTTCTTCATTCTCAATCTGTACCTCCTGGTCTCTGGATCGGTGGCGGTCAGGACCAGAGGAATTCTCTTTAGCCCCAGAGTAATTGTAACTGGGCATGACGCCTACTTGAGTTAAAGACATTGTAGTTAGCATTGGTCTTCAGTAGAGCCTTATTTTTTTGTGAATTTGTTATTTGAGAATCATTCTTTTTATTTGAAACTTTATAACTATTATTTTGATTTGATATTTCTGTAAATTTTTGTCTATATATTTTGTATAAATTGTGTGATAAAAACCTAAAAATCTAAAGTTGTTTTACTATCAATTTGTTTGCAGTTTCCCTCCGGAGTTTTCCAATGTTATTTTTTCGGTACAATTATTTGTACCTTTTCCCTCCGGAGAAGGCGTATTGTTATTTCCTCATCACATTAACCAGTTCCAGACTCATTATTCATCATTTGACAATTAAAAGTATTCTGTTATAAATAGATCTTTCATTTTTTCATAAAATTTACTCTCGATCAGTTACCACTGTTTTGTGATACGAATTATTGGTCTTTTGATTTTTTATCCGTTGCGCGGCCTTGGAAAAAGTTAATCATTTTTGCCCCGAGCCTTAACAACTATTATCTCGTTCATTTTAAACTGAAGTCCAATACAATTTTTCGGCGATGCAAAAACAAGTTGAAAATAAATTTTTACACGGTCTCGCACATTTTCTTGGAGGCTCGAAACTGTCCGAGTGTAGAAATAATTCAATTCAGGGTCTTGATGAATTTTGATAACAAATTTGCCAATATTAAAATCGTTTAATACATTTATATTCTTGTACACCAAAACAATAAAAAACAGTGATCCAGATGTCTCATATTTCGTTCTAAATTGTCAGGACAATATGAAAAGTAGAATATCGAAATCAGTAGATGAATATACTTTTCACTTTATAGATTTCCTGACAATTCCTTGATAATGGTACCGAACAATAACATCACAATCGTATCAGTCACTCTTGTTTACGGATGTGATTAAACTCTTGAAAAAGAATGAATATGATACAGTAACTCTAGCTAAAGGTTGCAATGTCAATTATAATAAGCATTGAGAATGTTGATATGCAAGACCAAAATGCCGCTTGATAGTAATTATGTCAATAAACCATGTCGCAGTAAGCAAATGTACCTTAAGAACTGGGATAGTAAATGTTAAACTTTAAAAATATGTCGAAAAACATGCTATGTTAGAAATACTATTATTTAAATATAGTCAGCTAATTATTTGACTGAGATAATCTTCTCTCAAAAAGATTGTTGTCATACTGATTCGATGAAAAACTTTAAAACTTAAATAATTTAAAATCAGTTGATAATTTGTTTGATCACCTCTGTTCAAAAACTCAGTAAAAAGGACCATCGTCTACATTATAGATAAAATATAGTCTCGCAACTCATTAACTGACTAAAAATTTATAATTATAAACGCTTGGTAATAATAATAATTGAGTTTTCTTTTTTAAAGAATCTTTTAGTAAAGTTGAGCTCATTTTTAACAAGACAGTGACTATAAATTGTATATTTTGGGCAGTGACACTCCTTTTAATTGGGTTTCAAACAAAAACGTACTAAACAATATGAAAGGTCAAAAGCAGGAAATTTTTTCGCAGAACCAAGAAATCATTTGTGTTCCGTAAATTATATTTTGTTTGCAAATTTATTAAAGAATTTCATGGATTTGCAGGTATTTTAATCTTATGTTAAAGAAGTCGGCATCGTTGTTATATTAAATTTGACTTTGTTGAAATTATTTCCACGAAATTTTACGGAGATTTATAAATAGTCAAGTCATAAAATCAGAAGGGTTTATCGTCCTGTAGAGCAATTGAACAGGATATTGATACAAGGTATTAGTTTATGCTCTTAATTATTAAAATTAAAATAATTTTATTTTCAGAGACGATGGTTATAAAAATGCAATAAACACTGGTTTTACTATCAAAGAAAATACAATTTCCACTACAAGCTTTACTATATATTTTAGAGATAAGACATTTTTAAATGTGCGATAAATATATAATTTTTTTCTTCCAAAATTTGTTACTCTTGTTGCAGCTACTTTTCTTTTCTTTGTTCGTATTTTGTTTCTATTTTTATCGTAAACACGAGTTATAACAAATGCCTTATATCTTTTGATGAGCAATGTACGGAACTTCTGGCGCATATTATGCAGCTGGCGTACAAAAATGTCATAACTAACTAACAATGTCATAAGCATTGTAATTTCCCCAATTCTGTTTCGATTGCATAACCAACCATAGAAAGACAAAGACAAAAATAATAATTTTTGAATTGACCAAATTTTTAATTTTTTGGCTCTAAACAAATTCTATGTAAAAATTAATTTTATTTATTAATAAAAAATGAAAACATATAAGTTCTCAGCTAACTTGTGTCCTGAAATTGAACATAAATATTTATTTTTCAAAAACAAATTAATATTGTATTATCTACTTTTTTTCTTTTCAGACGAAAAGATCACAAACAAAAACTACACCTATCATCGATTGAAATTTGTTAAAAATTATCATGTTTTAAGATTTACGATTATTTATATTTGTTCAAAAACACGTTGTGATCGTCGCTTGCAAACATTTAACCGATATTATTATGATACTTGACAGTCATCAATAATCCAAAAAGATCATTAAGATCTCCAAATTTTTAAAAGACTTGAGAAAGTTGTCTGAAATTAAGCATTTCACGCAATGAGTTAAATATTAAATTAATTCAGAACATTCAATATTTAATAGATCATATTAAACCTAATGGCAACGGTTAACAGAACATCATAATATACGCGTATAATTATTGAAGCATTGCGTTTTTAGTAGCAAGCAAAAACCCTACTTAAACCTTGCATTTATTTATTTTTTAATAATTGTTACTTGTGTTTTGAACCTCGTCAATGTAAGAGTATAAACCACTTGTTATAATTCGGCAAGTCATTATTCCTTCTAGACAACCCGCATCCGGAAAATGACATAATTGTTTGAATGTGTTTAATTTTGCAACGTTTCTCCTCTGACTATATTTACTTGTTTTCAGAGAAGAAAAAAGATTATGCATCATCTTCAAATGCGATAATTGGGCATTTCTTATAAATTCTATTTGATTTTCATACACATATTGCAGAGAACCGTGTTTCTTATGACAGTTTACATTTGTATTTGTTTAAATAAAAACGGCCAAAAATTATGTTTCAGAAGATAAGTTTGTTTTCATGGTCATTCTCATGACAAATTATTGATATCTTTCTATTAAATATTATTGTAGAAACATAAGACCCCATTCTGATATAAATGTTTTGTACTTATGTAAATCTTGTCTTTTCATCATAACATACAACTATAAACGTCTCTACCTGTTCGTCGTATTTTTTAAGCTAATAGAGTTAATTTTTATAAAAAAGCAGATCTTCACACAACATTAAACCAAAAGTTAAAATCATCAAGTAAATATGTATTCGAGAATATTTCCCTATAACAACTGTAATGCATGAAATCATCAAATATTTTAAAATATTTGTGTTTGGTTGTAAGGTTTAAAAAAGGACAATTTCGATTCAATTTGTTATAGTTTTTATACCTGTAAAATAGCTATTTAAAATCATTACGATTCTCACTTTTTGGAAACGTTGACCTTAGCGGGAAAATGGTTTGACATTTAATTTAAAGTTTCATTCCCATGGCATATCAAATTTACTTTCCTCTCTCCTGATGTGATATATCTAATTGTGAAAGTACTTCTACAATCTTGTCGGGCCAACAATGTAATATTTTTGCAGAATTCCCATCAACCAACGTCGTTGTCACACAATTCAATATTTTCAGTAATTTAGCTAATTATCACTGTCTTATTGAAAGATCTAACCTATTAACATTACAAAAAATGAGTGTAAAAAAGATCATTATGGATACAAAAATGTATAGACTTGCATCCTATTATTTGAGTTATTTCCAAACAGGTAATTTAAGGCCAATCACACGTTATTGCAAAACAAATTGTATAAACAGGGATTACTAGAACTTTTTCAGTTAAATTTTTATTGCTTCTGTTTTATTGAAGTTTCTTTTGCAATTCAGATAGAATTGAGAGAAAATGCAATAATTTTATTTAAGTTGCTCCTTAACGTCAATACATTAAACTACCTACGGAGTTTGTGAATTGTTGAACAAAGATGTACAGCTTTTTAATGTCTTGTCTCTGATGGTAACGGTGATTAATGAGAATTTAGGCATGAAAACTATATTGCAAAACAAATAATAGTTATAAACTAATAAGTAGAAAATGCAAAACTTTTCAAAGCGGAACAAATATTAACGCAATACATGGGTCATCTGGCTGAAAATGACCAGTTTTTGATGTCGATTTAACCACAGTAAATCAATATCAAATAAATATCTGTACATCAACCAAGAGTAAATTTAGTTGTGGATTTTTTCTAAGTAAAATTCAATTTAATAAAGTGTGCAATTAGGTGTAAGTTAAGTTTAGTAGAACTAATTGTTCGTTTGAAAATGTTCCATACAATTTTTCAAATAATTTACACACGGGGGGTTATTATATGGTGAAGATTTGATACGACAGGATGAAATGTATATGGTTATCACTAATCAGACAAATGAACCAAAGTTAGATCAAGGGCCCAAAATGCGAAAGTAAAACATATAGTATGATGTAAACAGTAGTGCCCAACCATTTGTCAAGATAAAAACTTTTGTTTATTTGAAAAGAAATATTTTGATGCAAAATTCATAAAAAATTAAATCGATATTAGTTACGTAATCAACCATTTGAACAAACAAATTTCATATTTTAAGTATTTGTAGATAATCTTTTTTAATTCGTACTTTTTAGCAATTTTGGTGTATTGTTTAGATTTTAAGGTACAAGTTTGAAGGGAAGCTAGGCTTTTAAATTGCTTAGTAGGTTGTTTAATTGTCTTTTATAAATTCGGTAAGAACAAGATATTATATATTTTTCAACTTAAAGACTTTTATGGTTCCATTCTTTGTTATCCAACCAGATAGAGCTGAGAGAAATTGAACTGTTAAAATGTATGTAACATTTAGGCACCAAAAATGTAAATTTATTGAAGTTTGGATTCTAGTAGAAAAATAGATAGTCGACATATCTTACATTCATCCCAAATCAAGTAAATAGGGTAAATAGAGAAACTTAAAGATTCAATTAAATCGAGATCTGGTATTCCGTTTTTTATTATATATTCAATATTGGAAAAACACTAATTTTTGAAAACGTCCTACAGAAAATAAAAAACGTTTATTTATATACACCACTCAAAATTATGATAAAAATTGTATTACCTTCTAATACTGAACAATTTTTGTATAGTTTTTATTACATTTCTTTCTGATCTTCTAACCCATTCTTCATGGTTTGGAGCCAATCTGGTGTAGCGAAACTCATGGAAGGGTGGACAAGTAAGCATGATCGGCGTAAGAAATGTACAAATGATATATTACTTCTTATTTGTGGGTAGGTGATGTGCAATGATTTGAAATGCTTCGGAATTTCATGATCATTATCATCCAAATGTTTTTTCGTAATCACTAAAAAATATGCAGTTTTATTAACTCAGGTAACGTTGACGCCTGAATGGGGATACAATTCCATTTTGAGAACGCACATTGACATCTTACCCGGCATTATAAAATAATGCAGTGATTATATTTTATCATGAATTATTTTGCGTTTTCTCATAAGCAACCGTCATTGTTTGTTAATTTTTTTTAAATGGCATGGATATTCTATTTGTCGTAATTTAATAGTAAGTATTTGGTAATAGTTCATAATGGTTTCTCCAAAATGGGTCAACGAGGCATCTTGAGATGGCCAAGATTTTGGTTTACTTATTCAACTAACTAACATTCAATGCCAAGTTGTTAGTTTGAAAATGGTGAAGATTTAGTGCAAAATCGAGACTCAAATTTTTCTGTTTAGAAACCACACACGTGTAGTGACAAAGATCTGTCTCTGGGCCAGTGGCAAATTCTTAAGCATTTTAAATAACTGGCGTTAGAAATAAACTATCATGCTTTTATTTTTTGTAAATATTTATCGGATATGGGATCTGTCATTGTCACTGTGGTGATTAGCTTAAATAATGAAATTGTCTACAATAAGCGTCGTTGGATTCAAATTCTGCAAAACCAATTTACAGCTGAGAGCAAGATATATTGTATCCTTGATTGACTAGTAGGTAAAAATCAATAAGTGAAGGCAGTCATGAAATTGCAGCTGAAGAAATAATGTCTTAAAAAATTGCATGCCTCATCCATGTTTTGAAAAAAGTATACAAAAAGTGAGAATATTAATGCATGCATCTTGATTTGAAAAATCTATTTTACATGACAGAAAACTATGAAAAAATTGAGAAAATAGGCCGATATCCGTTTGTTATAATAATCCTTGCAACACAAATCCAAAGTTTAAAAAATTTAATAATATAAGAATTGGATTCTTTTGCGTAGAAATATTGCATATTAACTAGATACATATTAACTTCAATGTTTTTTATCTTTTAATTTTGTATTGTAAATCAAGCTAATCAATTTTTGCGGAGGTAGTAATGTATAGGCACGCTGTGGTGTCTATTAAATCTTCAATTGAAAGCGAATATTGAAACTTGAAAAAAATATTAAAAGGGCCTTAAGGTCCGGATAACCTTAATAAACTAGTTTGTTTATCACCAAAATATTGGGGTCAGATTCAATTTGTTCTTATTTTTGCAAACTGCGTCCCAACAATATTCGTTTTTCAGAAAGAAAAACTCATCATACTGACAGACTGGTACTGAAATCCTCATGGGTGAAGATTAATACTTTTTTAAATAAAACAATTAAAATATAAATGTAACCATGAAACAAACTAAATGGATAAAGGAATGATATGATTCATATGTTTGCTAATTATCTTTAACAATTAAATATTACATTAGGGTGATGTCGAATTTTTATATGAAAGAGTCAGGGGAATTTCCAAGGAAGCCATGTTGATTGTAATTAACAACCTGATAAAGCATAAATGATATACAATAGCAGCAACTGAATACTGATATGTTAATAAGCTTAAATATTGAGAATTTTGAAATACAAAACAAAAACGCCGGTTGATGCTACTTATATCGGATAACCAATTTACCAAACAATGTAGATCGGTATTACGTATGGAGGATTACGATTAATCAAGTAAAACAAAATGTCGGAAAAACATTCACATTTAAATAATACATAACGCATTTTTCAAAAACCGGTTGTTAAGGTTCTTAGTTTTATAGTAGCTGAACAACAGTAACACAAGATACATAAGAAATGACCCACATCAAATGGTAATATGGTTGAGCTTGGGAGCTTGTTCGGATGAGTAATGATATTAATGAATGACAATGAAAGACAAATTAATATACATAATACTTTGACTAAGTTCAATATATTAACAAAGTTGTCAAGTAAATAGATACGACTCTGTAATGCACAAAGCATGACTTATTGATTACTCATGATTGTCGAGTATTATGATCATTACCGTCAAAGTTAATTTGTTTTGAACTGATGGGCTATATTTAATGGTGATTATCAATCATGCTATAATCATTTGAATTAATTGGGATTATATGCAGGTTTATGCACGCGAGAGTACAATAATGCATTTTTGTGGCATTTAAAGTTCATTAACGTTTTACTGGCTTGTGAAGGTTCTAACGGTTAAGCAATGACATTTAATGCAATGACTTATTTTCAACTTTTAACTTTATTAATTTTAAATTTATGAATATCTCGGAGGGAATGAGGGATTAAAACATGTCGGAGAAAATGAAGGATCTAAACGCCTCGGACGGGATGGAGGATCTGAACGTCTCGGAGGGAAAGGAGGATCTGATCGTCTCGGAAGGGATGAAGGATCTAAACATCTCGAAGGAAACGACGAATTCCAGCTACTTGGAGGGAATTAAAAGAAAAGAAAAACTTGGAACTTGATGCTGACTACAAAATTAATCTTATATGACGTGCCGCATTTTCTGCTGAAATTGAATCTTCTTCAATAATACAACCATTTTGATTGAGTCATTTAATTTGTGTTGTAGAAGAATTAAAAGAGCTGAAAAGAATCAGAAGGAAGTCTAAAGTAACAAACAAAAGAGTAGTTTTTTAAATTAATTTTTTGATAACTCATTTGTTAATGTCTCTGAAATATTTTAAAGACAATTTAAAGCAATATAATTATCTATAAAGGCAATTATGAAAACAAAACTGTGGTGTTTGCTACGAAGTACACATCCATATAATCATGAAGTAGTCTCACTTCATACTGATCATCAGGTCGCCAGTTTTAAGTTACTCTCATGGATGAGCACGTTGTAATTTAGATGTACGAGCTGCTCACACATGCTTTCTATTCAGCCTGGAAAATA
>JAQFYG010004423.1:0-11044 GCA_034694325.1 Entomobrya corticalis | reverse complement strand
AACGACAAAGTCAGTAAATAATTTTTTTTAAACACGGCAAAATTATAGTATCAAAAGTCGTGTCAATACCAAACAAAAAGACTGCAAAATAAATATTATGTTGAGACTATAACTGTTGACGTGCAAGACAGATTTAGTGAAAGAACGATGGAGAAGATGACAGATAATAAAACAAAAGCTGATTTTCATCTGTTTTCCATTGCTTCCAAGGACTGCACTATCAATAAACTCTAAAGTCTTACATTGATCTAAAGAGATAAATGAACACAAGCGTAAGCTCACAAACGTGGTTAAGACTTGCTTAAAAACGTTTTCCCATTCATTTTTTACTAAAATTTCCGTACATATTGGCTCAATTGCAAAAAAGCAAAGCAACAAAATACGTTTTCGGTCTCTCTATTTTCTTCTGTATATCATTTTAGTTCTTGCTGATGATATAATAGAAGTTATGCATGGGTATGCAATTACTATGGGCCGGAGCAATGGAAAAGCAAATGAAAGGATAAAGCATCAATACATAATATTTTATACAGTTTTGAATCTTTCATACATACAGGACATGAGCATATAGACTCTTGACTTTAATTTCTCCTGTATCGTTTATTATATTTAAGCTAAAGAATCTTTTCACCCAGTTATTCGTTATAAAACACCATTTTGACAAGAAAAGGATTTACATCGAATAATAGTTCTCTCTAGCTATTATATAATATGTTCTAGAAATAATATTGAGAATTGAGTAATGTGTGCTACGGGTAATAAGAAAAATAATTAAAATTAATAATAAAATTTTTTTTTGCCGGTACAACCCTAATTACATCAATTTATTCCGCACTCGTGCTAGTGTGAGATTTACAGGAGTGATCACTAGTGTATATGCAAAAGAGAATATCAAAAAACAAAATAAAGACTGGTAGCGGCAATTTAAATTAATCAATAAAAATTTAAAATTAAATATTTTCAACAAGTTTTGAACAAGTTTACTAGTGCTCATTATGGAATGTGATACGGAGAGCGATGCGCAGAGCGATGCGCAGACTAACGCGCATTTGAAACGGAAGCCGAAAGTAGCAGCTCACGGTAGTAGTGCTCGTAAAAAAATTTGCAAAGTGCCAGGTCCTGTCGGTTATCTCCAATTTTTGACCCATACTCAACAAGTGCGTTTGAAAAAAGAACCCCAGGAACTTTATTCTGCAGTATCCCGATTACCTGTTTTTCCAGCAGGAAGTAACGCTCTCGATTCTTCATGGCAGAATCAGCACAAGCATGAAATATTGAATGGAGCGCCTTTTAAGGCTCTCTTAGAGCATTTAAATGTAAAAGATGATCTGCGTAATCATACATGTCTCAGATGGATTCGAGCAAACATTCAAAAATTTCCAAATCGGGCTCCGATACCATTTTTACTACTGGCTTTGCAACATGATGTTCCAAAAATAAGCAGCAGGACTTATCGTCAGAAGGCTCCATCAGTTGATGTCGTAGACACGAACGGATATGACGGTGTCGCTGCATTAACCCCACGTTTCACAGAGTCTTTTGGATCAAAGTTGAAAAGAGGAGCTGCATTGGCTCTTAGAAATGTATACTTCTCAACTAATTTACTTGACAATTTTTCATATATGTTCCTATTAACACAAGCATTAGGGTGATTTGAGTTATCCACTAATATTTAACCCAAGTTTTGTTTGTTCGTTTCAGGTTAACTACATGACGTTGAATAAAAAACTGATATTGACGATTTCCAGAAAGAATATTGTCTGTTTGATTATGGATGGGAAATTTGAGGATGACATGGATATTGACGAAAAAGAACAAGACTCGAATGGTCATACACTAACTTTTGTCGATAATCAGGAAAACCCGTTTTGTCTTGAATATGTAATGTCTGAATTTGAAAAGATTAAGAAATCAATGTCCAAGAAGAAAGATGAGGCTATTCCAATTAACGATCCAGAAGGGATCAATGAGGAAACTGAAAGGGAAGAGGCGTCTAGAGATATAGATGAATTGCTATTTGATTTATCATTTATTTCTGATGACGAAGATTTTTAAGTGATTGAGTAAGATATGAAAGGAAAACAAGAATAATGTTGGGTTTTGTTAGTTTTAAAATGTAATTTTACTTATACTTTCATTAACATTTTATCGTTAAATTTTTGACAGATATTAATAACCAAAGTTTCATCATTACAACTTAACCATTTTAACCCGATTTTAATAATATATAAAAGTATAATTCAATGAATTTTCTAGAATTTATAAGCTTCACATTTAAATGATTGCACATGCTGAGTGATTGTTTGAAACGTTTCTTACAAAGTGTAATAAAAATTCGCCATTATTTTGGCAATAAACCAACCTTTCATGAATACCATACAAATTGGTTTACAGTATATAATTATATAGATATGAATATTGCTTTCATAAAGTAATAATTACACAATCAACCCATAACATATAACCCGATAAAGCTTCTATCATCATAACATAGCATAGCAGTAGAACGTACTTGCAGCATTAAACCGTTACCAACAACTAAACTGGTTCCATGCTTAACAAGAGAGAAATGGTGATATGGAATGTAGTATTTTCTTGCTCTTTTTATGTTTTGATCAATTCAGACATTTTCACTTTCCCTTTGAATTTTCACTTCTATTTTATCCCTTACTATCCTCACCATCATCGTCACCAGCATCTTTTAATTTACATTTACAAGAAAAATAAATCAATATGAGTCAGGACTACTACTTCTATTACTACCGGCTGCTTACAATAATAACTGGAATTTTTACTTGACTTACATTGTCAATATTTCCAGCAGTATAAATCTACACAATTCTCCAGAATACTGCTGTTAAAACTTTTATGGCTGGCTTCATTAAGCCCATATTTAGAATTTTCATTCAACTTGATGTAAAAAAGGAACTTAGTTAATTATTTAATTGAAACTTATTTAACTCCTTCTTTTAAACATTTATATTACTTACTATTTTTAGTAAAGAGTATTAATTTGAACCGACGCTTAATGTAGTACGTAATATTTTTGTGATAATTTTATAGTTACTGCTGCTAGTGAAGCAGTCGTATCTAGTTTGTGTACTTTGTAACTGTAACCTTAATACCCACGCATCTCATAGATTTCTCATTAGTTTTCGCCTTGAACAACTTTCTCCATCTCTCCATATATTCTCTCTTCCGATGAATGTCTCTTCATCGCTTGTCACAGCATGGTCTTGATCCAAAACATGTTTATCCTCTCCATTCAAATTATCTTTTTATTATCTTGCTCGCACTTTTACGACCGACATTTAACCTTCAGAGGGGATCTACTTTAGACTATAGCACCACACACCCTTTTTACATATTCATCTACGATCTCTATTTCATTTGTGATTATTACATTATTCCCCTCTTCTCTATTGCGTTCTTTTGTGTATAGTCGCGACTATTAAAAAATCGTATTAAAGTATATGCCTTAGGTATCCATGTGTGTACGTATGCTTTCTACTGTACGCATGTTACAAATTTTGTTCTTCTTCTTGTTATGTTCTACCTGCTATGATGATCGTGTTTGTGATGCTGTGGATAATAATTCTACTACTTTTTCAATACTGTCATAAAACAAAATATGGGACTTGAGACTAGTTACTTTCGCTTTCCTATGTTGTAGATATGTGCACTATTTACTTTCTGTGTAGAGTGCTTCCTTACTTATGTGTAATATAAAATCATAGCCTTTTTTCTCAATCAATATTTTTAATTTTCAAGATGGAAATAAAAACATGTAAAGCATTAACACTTGAAATGTAAATAAATTACCCATCTATTTACGTGGATATTCCAGTGTAAATAATAATGAATGATAATAGTTGGTTGGACTTTCCTTAGACCAAAATGCGTATTAAGGTTATAAATGGAATGATATGATTGTCTTATTACCCCGTATACCATACAACGTAAATAGTAATACCAAGGTTTGTACATTGTACTTATTATGTATGCATATCAACAAGTAGTTTCAAACAAAAATTTACCTTGAATAATACATAATACTCATCCCTTTGTTAAAAAATTTTGTAATGAAAGTTTGTTTGGAAGAAGAAGGAAGATATATATATGAGCTGTATGTTTTGGCATCACATATTTCATTCTTATTACATGGATAGATGTTTGTGGAGTGCAAGTGTAGTCTCGTAAAACCATCTTCAGGTTGCATGCAATATGTCTGGTTTTCTGTTAAAGTGTATTTCTTAGATGATACCTGTGTACATGTAGGCTAGGCTATAACTTGTAGGGAAGCTTTTCTGAGGCAATAATGCTCTCAATAATCTTTTATATTGGCATTATTATTATCAACTTGCAGTTTTTTTGACCGTTTGCCTAAATTTCCTGCTTTTGAATTTTAAATTAACTTTTCAAAAAGTAGTAGTATTAAATGTAAGAACTCATATTATTTGATAACCTTATTACATTAATACTGTATAACAAATAGAAATATTAAATGCTACATCACATTACAATTTAAAATCTTAATCCTCAAATTGTTTATTGTTTTCCAGGTTGACAGAGTAAAACTACAAAGATGGATAATGTGCAAATTCCTGAGGACAAAACTGTTGGTGAAGATGTGAAGAACATAAGAGATAGCGCTGAATTGCAAGCATTATTCGATTCCTATGTAAGTAAATATCAATCTTATATTCTTTTAGATAACTTGAATGTAAATAATTAAATGCTTAACTTGTGGTTGTGTTGTCTTGTTGTAGCTTTGGGAAAAGATTTTCACATTCATCGAGGATCCCGAAGATTTTATAAACCTAACCATTTCTTCTCCATACTTCAGTTTCATTCTCAATCCAAGAAAAACTCTGCTTCTCTTTCCGAAAGTATGGAAAGTAATGAACAAATATCATCATCGGCAAGCTTCATTGTATGGCCATTATCGGCATTACCTGGATACAGATGTCTATTACAACGGACAACGACAGCGATTTTGTCATGGGTGCAACCGCTGGATTTCTGAATTATGGTTCAAAAGTACATTATTGTTTAGGCAGATCTGTGTTTATTGGAGTTATACGATTGATAACATACTTCAAGTACCAGCTGGTGAATATCATGAAAGCAGAGATCCATTAAACTCTGCAATTTGTGTAGAATTCTTTGATAATTTGTGTTTTAATTTGGACATGATTGGCGAAGTAGAAGGTTTTCTTGAACATTTTCAAGAAACACACCCACCATTTTCGATGAGAAGCCCATTTTTGAGCAAATCGGTAACGTTCCGTTTTACTGTTTTGTTTGCAAATGATTATGACACACATCATACTCGACAGACCCCAATAGAATATTTGGACTTTTTAGAAAAGTATGGACATCATATTTTTTCATTAAATTTAGGGGCGCTTGGGTACGTAGAAATCGTCCAGATAACTGCCCAGCTGCCAAATTTAAAATCATTGTCGATTAAATATGGTTGTCCCTGGGAAAAGCCTTCCAACCCATTGTTTGAAATAGAACAATTGGAGACTGGGATATCTATGAATCATATGTCATCAATCATGAGCATTCAACGTATTCAATTCAATCATGTACCGTATCTTATAATGACTGAAGTAATCAAAAGAAATAGCCAAATTTCTTATCTGAGTATTGATAACGGGAGATTTGAACTGCCAAATCTCGGCAAAATTCAATTTTGTAACCTTAATGAACTGCGAATTTCCATATCTTCATTGCAACAGTTTATAATGTTGGAAAGTATTCAGAGACGTTTTCCGATTAAAAAACTAAATTTGATTTTAAATGATTGCTATGATTTGAGCAAAGACTGGTCGCGCATTTTCAATCTTTTGAAAGATAAATGGGCAAGTACACTTAATGAACTTGAAATTTTCCTACCCATTGTAAAAATGACTGACGAACCAGAAAGAGAAATAACCAGATCAGTTTCTCTATTAGTTCCATGCAAAATGCCCAAGTTAAAATATCTAAAATTACGAGTAGCTAATCTACTTTCTGTGGGATTTTTATTACCAATTGGAGAATCTGTAGAAGATATCTTTATTGATTATTTATTTAAATCACACCCGAAATGGGTTATTAGACAGCATGAAGGGGATATTGAAACAAAGTTGAACATAAAAACTTTATCATGCTCAAAAAACTATCTTCCAGATCTCATTTGGAATTCTTTCCCTCTTTTGCAAAATATGGTCATTAAAGAGGAATACAAAAATGAGCCTCTACACCCCCTTATAACATCGAACGAAGAGAAAAAGTTTACCCGAAAAAATTGGCAAAAAAGCGGCAAGGAGAGAAATGATTGAAATTGTATTAATACATAAGTATATTATTATTATGATTGATTGTATGATGATGTGCATACATGAGGTTATTTACTTTATTTTACATAATGTTGCAAGTGATTTAAATATAAATAATAATATTATTAATTAAAAAATAGTAATAATCTGTATGTAAGTATAAATTTTCGCAGTACTGTGCCACATGTCAGTGATTGTCATACATACGTCTATAAATTCTGACACTCTTGATTGATTAAATATGAAATGTAGTTTGTTATCATGCCTTTTTTACAAACAACTTGTACCTTTTCATATGCTGTGAATATTTAAATCTCAAGTTTATAATTATCAATGAAGTTTTCCTATTTCCTGAATGTTTGGGTTAATATTGTATATCTCCATTAGAATAAACAACCATTGAAAATAAAGCAAGTGTATTTAGCAGATAACTACTTGGTGATATTGCTACTTGGATTATAAATTTTTGCTGACTTTCTATGTATTTCTTGAATAAATACTTAGATATTAAGATGTATAATATCTTGTCTTGGAACACCAATATTCCTTCAAAATCCCATAGTACATACATTATCAAAATATTTAAGCAGCTATTTCAAAATCGTATTATGGGAATAGAAATTATATTGCAGTTTTGGGCGAAATAAATTCTTATGATATGATATTTTTTGATCACGAAAATTATGCTCATATATTTATCCTCCATCTATGCATAAATTTATTCGTTAATAAACAACTGTGAAAATTTGCCTTTACAACCCGGTATTATCATAATAATTATGTATGCATTCAATCTAACTGACTATGAGTGAACAATGGCCCGTTTCGTATTTAGGCTTTAAGTATTGCTTTGCCCCAAGATCAAGTAAGAAAATACTAAACACACTTTGCAATTTGCAATACACGGTCTAGAAATGGAAACTTTGTTAAACGAATAATGTTTCAGTTTGGACATTTTACATGGGATATTTGCTTTAAAACATTCTAAAAGTGAGACAATACAGGGGATGTGATGTAATGTGTTTGTGTTTCGTGTAAAAACTGAAAGGAAATGATTCAAAATTATTAATCTAGCCATTGTAAACAAAATGATGAGGAGGT
The DNA here is from genome assembly GCA_034694325.1 of Entomobrya corticalis. Taxonomy (NCBI): domain Eukaryota; kingdom Metazoa; phylum Arthropoda; class Collembola; order Entomobryomorpha; family Entomobryidae; genus Entomobrya; species Entomobrya corticalis. Next base: position 3,614 of record JAQFYG010004423.1, on the reverse strand, counting down.
GGATTAATACACATCGTTTATATATGCAGCAGAAATATCCATAACCCTGCAACAAATTTGTTTTATTGTGCGCTTTTCTGTTTTTATTTCTTCAATGTACCGGCTTTTCTCTTGTTTAGACTTTAGATTAGCAACTCATACTTTCTGAATAACGGATTAAAATAAAAAAGAATAAAAGAATTTTACTTGATGCAAAGGGCACCCCAGGGACTCTTCAAATTGACAACTTTGCGATTTAATTATAATATGGCTGCTGCAATAGTTCATCAATAAATTTCACATTTTCTAGCTACTTCACTTGAAAATCCATGCCACACAACAGATAACTCGAATGCCCTGAACCAACTGGATTCATCCATGCTTGCCTGACTTAACGATAGTAATTCTTCTCATTTTCTCTTTATTTTATTCTCTTAATTTTATAGTGATTATTTGTGCACAATATTTTCCTTTTTTACGCACACATACGCATCATATCAATAGGCATGATTATTTGGCTACATAATCTCACAGTCAGTGCAACATTCTGCTTCTTACAAATGTTCAAAAATTATACCAATAAAGTTACAATTTGGTTTGTTTTGCAAAAATCATGCCTCGTTCTTGTATATTGTATGCGCATGTTATGACATAGTGAAGTAATAATATGGGAATTTGAAGAAAGTATTTTATGAACGCAGTTCTTTAGCAAAGAACTCACAATACGGCTGTTTGTTTGGTTCTGGCTGTTTGGAAGTCGCATTTTTTCGCTTTTCATGTGTGACTGGGCTCACACCATGCACTTATTCACACGCATGCGCATACAAATAACGACAATAGGGATTAACTTTACGATTGAGAGACTAAGTTATGGGTAATCGTATAATCATACCATAAGGCAATTCATTGTGTAATATAGCAAAAATTTATAAATTATCAAAATATGGGAGAATATACACTTTCAGGTCTAAATTGTAGATTGGGATTCGATTACTGCCAGAATCACTAATTTATTCCATAGTTTTACCTATTACCGAAGTCCAAAAAATTCCCCGCCCCGACCCGGTTATATTCTTGAGATGGTAAATCATATAAAACTATGCATCAAATTGAAAGAATTGGTAACATTTGACTAATGCCTTCCTTTTTTTCGGGTAAATATTGAACAGGCTACGGACTCGAATGTTTCCGCTTGGGAAATAATGTTGCATTATTACATGTGAACTTTCAAAATTATACCAACAAAAGCAATACGAATTGTGTTCCTCAAACAGCTTAAAGAAATCTTGAAAAACCCCCACAATATTTTAAGTTTTTAAACCAGTTTTGGCTGCACTTACATTTTATCTGCATATTGCACAAAGTTATTCAAAAGTCAATCCTTTTATTCCAGTTCCGTAACATAAAGATTAGAGGTATTTTATAGGTATCACGTAAATTCATTACGTAGATCTTTCATGCCTGACCTTCATTTATGCATAAAGTGAAATTGAGGATGATCCAAATGATTACATTGTGTAAAATACTTGCCTGGATAGAGCCAAATACTAATACTACCTACGTTTGAATGATGCTTTGCCTTTTTTCCTACTGACTTAAGTCGTGTTTTTTGTTATTTTTCAATGTTTCATACTGACTGTCAAAATACAAAAATGGGATGCAATTTATTGTCCGTTGAGACAGACATCCAGCTCAAATCCTTTTCTCGTTTTGTCATGGACATGTCCAGATAAAAACTTTTATGGTTTTGCATCTTATTTTCATTATTATCAATTCAAGTATATTTAATACCCTTTTAAACCCATTTATTATTATGCACTTAGGCTCAAGAGTAATGGCAATAACCCCATCTACAAGTCTATTAATCTGCAATAAAATCTTGTCGCGTTTTTACAGAGCAAACTAATTTTGATACTACTGCACACATATATAATATACTCTTTTACATTTTATATAGAACTAGTTGAAAAGCCCGTCACAAATGACGGGTCTAGAAAATTACTGCTACAGCCGAAAAATAGTTCTCTCATGAATACAACGATTCGCTTAAATTTACATCGATTCAATCAAATTTTGAACCATTTGCTCACACTTGTACAAAATATCCAACTGACTTTTACGTACTTGACACGTTTTGGCGTATTACAATCAATTATTACCTAATTTATTTAAATTGAACCGTTCAAACCCACTATTACATATATTTACTTGATATAACTCATTCAAACCCATTATTATACAATTTACTTTAACTAACATATTCCAACCCATTATTACGTAATTCACTTGAATTGGTCCATGCCAGCTCATTATTACTTAATTTACTTGAATGCAACCATTCCAGCCCACAATTACGTTATTCACTTAAATTGGACCATGTCAGCTCATTACTTAATTTACTTGAATGGTTGCATTCCAGCTCACAATTACGCAATTTACTTGAACTAGCCCATTTCAGCCCAATATTACGTAGTCTACATATGAATTGAATCATTCCAGCCCAATATTATGTAATTTACATATGAATTAATTCTTTTTAGCCCATTACTACGTAATATACATGGATTGATCCATTCCAATCCATTGTTACGTAACTTACTTGAATGTAACCATTCCATCCCATTATTATGTAATTTATATGAATTGCTCCATTCCAATCCATTATTACGTAATTTACATGAATTAATCCATTTTAGCCCAGCATTACGTAATTTACTTGAATTCTACTATTCCAGCCTATTATTACGTATAATTTACTCGAATTGAACCATTCCAACCCATTATTACGTAATTTACTGGAATAGATCCATTATAGCCTATTATTACGTAATTTACATGAATTTACCTAGTCTGGCCTTCGTCACTCATCATCGATCGTAGCCTTCCCCAATAAGTCATTCACTGTATGCATAGTTTGTACGAAATCAGCACAACACCATTTAGAATAACCTCCTATGTTAAGTAAATACAAAAACACTCCTTCTTTACCGTTAATTTTTACCGTTAAAAATTCAAATTTTTAATTTTTAAATATAATTGCCCGGATCTACATCGCATGACCTTTAGAATGATAGGACAACTTCTGAGATCATTCGACCCAACGGATTGCTTCGAAATTCTCTGCCATTATATTATTATTGATAAAAAGGAGAATAGCATGCTGCAGGGATAAAGTTTGCAATAATAATGGAATATGTATCATAATAATAAGCGAGAGCAAAGACAATAATGAGGTTGAGTCGTTGACTGGAGTTTTCGTGGGTGACACTGACAGCTTTTCCAATTCAAAACTTATCTCGCTTTCCCGTCGTCTGCACAGACTGTGCTAGACATTTTTTGCTGAAATTGTAATAATACCATGCAAATTCCATACCCGTCAAAAGTCTAGGTCTTCAGTCCTGAATGGATTCAATTATTCATTGTTGTTATATAACTTGATACATTTAATTATTATGAAACAATAACTGAGATGCAGCGAACACATAACAAAGCGAATATACTTATGGCTTATATGAAATTGTAAGTTAAAGTTTCATCTTAAAAAGTGCTTAACAAGGAGAAACTTGGTTGGCACCGCTGAGAGTTCTTTGTAAATATAGTTATCCATTCGTTGGTAGAGGAGAATTTTATGTACC
>JAQFYG010004422.1:0-11044 GCA_034694325.1 Entomobrya corticalis | reverse complement strand
ATCATTCAACTCCCCGGCGAAGCCGGGTTTTCACATTATATCTGGCACTTATCTACCTCGGTATTTACCGATTTATTCTTATTGCCACCGCACCAGCTTCAAATATCGACATCATTTGTTTCTCTCGTTGAAGAAAAATACTGTTTACTACTACCGTGCTCAACGGTAGTGGCAGTTGTTGTTTTTTTTTCAAATATTAAAAAATACCTGTTACCACTCTCAGAAATGCACACACACGGTTAATATTATGAACATGAACAAACGAAAGCAAAGCCACTACACCGCAGCAATCCATGTGCTGGCAATGATCCCATCAACAAAAGTGCCATTTACAAGAAAAATGGACACTAATAGAGTCAGCTACTTTGAGTTATAGAAGGTTCGAAATAAGCCGGTTAGCTTTGAAAATGCATGCGTATGAATCACTGCAAGTAATATGTATTGTACCATTATGTCAATGACGAAGGGATGGAAATGAGCTTCCCTTTCTATATTGGCTTGGTCAGCAAGCAAGATTTTCATTCCTTTTCCCTATGATTTGTAGTAAGTCTTTCTGTACAACGAAAAATTTTTTTTTAAAACTTCACATGGTACGAAATACGAAATAAATAAATTTGAAGAATCCAAATACCAAGAATTGTTCGAAATTACCACTGCCGGACCAAGTGGTCATATGACTCGATAAGTATTCACTTTAAAAGTCCAGCAAATTATTGTTATCTTTCCTTAGTTATATCTACCTTGTAAAAACAATTCCCGACGTATATTAAATTGAAGCATGTAAACAAATAAAGTACACACATATCCTTATGGTATTTAGCTTTTTTGAGTAGAGTAGAGTATTACCGTATGAAAGGATTTATCACACCATGCCATTCATCACCGCAAGCATGCCACAAAAGAAGAAAGTGCTATTGGTGTAAAGTGTAATGAAACTTCATTTCATTTCAGTGTCCCTTTGTTGAGTACCACAGAAGCCGCCGAGACAGTTGGGGCAGATCCCATCATCACAAAATTAAAAAAGAAATATGCAATAGTATGCATCATATACTAGCTTGCATAATAGGAGGTTGATCTAGAAAATCACCCTTTTTTGCGTTTACTACAAGTAAACAGGTACATATAGTTTTTACATTCCCTTTCCACTTTTATGACACGTTACAAAATCTCCTCTCCCTGATTACGAAAAATGCTACACATCCATATAAACGACTTGTGTATTACGTTGATGATTATTGCCCGTCATTATTATGACGACGATGGTAATGATGTGAAAGGGAAGTGTCTTGTTGATTCTTTTTCTTGTTGTGTTACTCTGCTGATCATCATAAGATGACCACTTGAACACAGCTACCAGAAGTCAGGTAGTGCTCCTTCACCGCCACTTTCCAACCTCAAGATATATGATTGTTGATTCTACATTTTGTGAACCTGACAATATTATAAAATGGTTCAGTTACTCCTGAAACCTGCCCATTGAGCCAATGAACAAGTTGTTCAATTGCCGCTGTGTGTTGTACCGGCGCAGTACACATCAAAAAACCTTTAAAATTGACGTGCTCTGGATATTTCACATTTTTCTTCCTCCTACTGTATGCCGCTGACGCTGACGGCTATGATGAAAGTTAATCATGAAAATGAAAAAAAACGGCTGCCATTTCATAACATTTTACTTGATGAGCGCAGAGTTGTACTTTCTAAAGTACCCAGAGATTACGTACATCCTTCATTTCTTATTTTCTGTCATCACATTTCTATTAACTGCTAGTCCAAGGTACTTCTTACTGCTTCTTTCCACTCAATACCATCAGTAATCAGAACAGAATATGATATAAGTACATACTACGTATTGGTATATATATAGTGTGTGTATGTAGAATGATTTTGTTTTACAATTTATGCAAATTAGTAACGATGTTCTTGAATTCGATCGTTTATTGATAGTGAGTAAAGTCTTGTTCATTCAAAGATCGTTTATTGCATGGTATATTGTTTAATGGTTTGATGGGATGCTGTCCAATTGTACAATTATTTGCTGGAAAGCTACAAGCATGGAAAAGTGAATGTATCTTCAATGATAAAACCTAAAAGTAACAGGTACGCTTTCGGTTTCTTTCGTACCTTACTTATTACTTATTCTTTACCCCCTTCGGTGGACCAAAATAGAAAATTGATTAATTCTTCAGATTAGTTTATTCTCAGCCTTCAAAAAATGAATGAATGAAAGTGTCTACGACAAAGTAAGCAAAGTAAACTACATTGAGTGAAGCACAAGATACAGATAAAGATTGCATAGACACAAGCGTTGCAATTAGTTTGACCTAAAGAGGTCAGTGAATCTGTAGCTAAAATTGAATAGTATACAGTTTTAGACCATGATCCTGTACATTTCTATCAATATAAAAGCATGGATGCTGTAGACATGCCGCTGCGGGTAACCAATCATCATCATCATCACAGCATTAATATGTTTCTAGAGCAGGTAACAAACTAAAGCGCAACGGCCTGCTGAAACTATCAGAAAATGAGTATTTGTAAGAAAGCGTGTGTACCGTTTTATCTGAACATATATCAAAAACCGATCGATTTCTTTGAGAGATTCATTATTTGTCTTCAAGAAATCATACATCCAAACTTGCAATACAAGCTAATATATTTAATCATAAGATTTTTACTCCGTGGTGAAAGAACGAGAGCTATCTCCAAAGCTAGGTGCAATCGAATGCATAAAATAAAAAAAGGAAGCCAAACAAATAAGCAGTCACTCAGTAGGCACACAACTTAGACAACCTGTCAACAACAAATCCATAACACTTCAGAAATTAAATCAGGCCAGAGGCAACCAGCAGCAGGCGAAGGGAGAGAACCCTTTCAAGAATCGTATAATTATCGAATCCGTCACATCATCCTCCGACCAGCATCATTGTCATCTTGCTTCCATTCTATTTTCTTCCATCATCACATTTCCTCTGCTCGCTTCATTGAAGCAATTTTTTATCGAGTCGGCGGCGAGTGCTATTGCGGATGGACATGGATGGGTTCTGATGATTATTACATACCATTTTATTTGAGGAGAGAATGAGCAATCGTTGTGATAAAACATGGATAATTTCATTCTCCTTCTGCTGAACTCGAAACAAATATCCACCGACATGACATTCGTTGGTTGGCTTGTTGCTACTGATGAATAATTTGTGGTCATGAGTCGAGATATTATTTACATTATTTATCTGGTAGGATCATCATTTTTTCTTTTGAAATATAAATACCCCACACAAAACATGCACACATTAAAATAACTCTCTGCCCCAAAATAGATTGTTAATTGAAGAGGCACCCTCCTCCTCTTTCTCTTTACAAACGCGACAGATAATTTGGAGGAATCTGCTACGGCTTTCATTTTCCCGTCTTGTATTTTGTCGTGACAGCTTCTAGCATGTGCCTCCTCGCATTTTACCATTAAAAGCAATCAGTTGCACCGAATAAAATGCAATGTCCGCATTCCATTATGTAGCAATAAGAAACATTCATTTTGTTCAATTCGGGTAGTAATGAGCATACTTCTCGAGAATTTCATTGTGTCCACACACCGTCGCAGCATTCATCCCATTAAATCTACCAGGTATGTACAAAAGTGCAATAATGTACATTCCTAAAGAAAAGAATTTTATAACCTAATTATGAGGATTTTAAAGAAAAGATCTTATTATAATCATTTTCTCTAAAAATGTAAGAAGTGTTATGATGAAATTAGGTACTGGGAATATCGACACATTACAGAAAAATGCGCCAAGCACTTATTTTTAATAGTAATATAAACTAAAATATTCGAGTTGATTTTTCAAGCCTATAATAAAAACTCATAATGGACTTCCTGGGGTATTCTGAGAACGGACAAAAGGCTGAACACTTTACAAGTTCTTATCGGAATTCCATGCATTTGGCTATGCACTGCTTGCCATTATCATTTGCCGTTAAAACGGAGCACAACTCCATTCAAACTTAAATAAGATGAATTAACGCGATAATGAGTGAGAAATAAAAGCTACTGAAAACATCAACTACTAACCCTACTGCTTGCACTGAGATGAGAAAACTCTCGTTCAATTATCATTACACGTTGGTCTTCGTTTACAGTAGAATATCTTGAATCGTTGACTCTTACAGTTGCAGTTTAAAGAAAATTATTTTTCTTTTTGTAAAACAGAATGCCATGACTAATTGAAAGGCACGAGCGAGATCCAGCTCAAAAGAAACATGTCGTACTCATGACTCATGTGGCAACATAAAATCAGAATCAAAAAAGGACACTGGGAAAGTCGCAGTTGTTCACTTCATGTAAAAAGTCACATACTTACCAACCAAAACAAGTATGCATGCATGTCTAGCATATATTATATTTATGGAGTGTGCTATGCTGTGATTAACCTAGCCTTCCGGCTGCTGCTTTACCGAAACGAGCATCTCATTTACTTTAAGGAAATGTAGCGAATTATGGACAGTCTTGCATTTACAAATCTTTACAAAATATCTGTACACTTCATTTGGCATTTTTAGGAAACGAGAGCAGAAAAACAATACCCACCCATATAACAGTAGTAATGATACAGTAGTAAAAAGGGACCTGAGACAAAATACTTAAAATCTTTCATTGTGCTCCCTTCCACTCCGCCATCAGCATCAACGAACCGTTAATTGTGACGAGCGCGGTGTGAGTTCAGTTATCAAATCATCATCCTCATATTGTCCTCCTCGCTCTTCACATACAGATCAGATTGTAGACTTTCATTACATGCATGAATTGAACCATTTCACCTACAACAAGCGAGACAAATTAAACTTGTACAATCGTCATCGTCATCATTCTGCTGATGAGAAAAGTAACAACAACTGCAACTGTTGAGTGAATGGCATTTCCTTTAAATGTCAGAAGGATTCAGTTATGTTTTTATTGCTGACAATAATCCGAATTTGGCATGTTAGCCTAAAGCTTATCTACATTATACAAAAATGAGTGTGATATTTCCCTCCAATGTGAAATGAAGCAACGGCTTCCGTGTCTTTTCTGGGATGTTAATGATGATTAAAGCAACTTTTTAAGTAAAAAAAACTTTGTAGGTATTCAAGATCTCATTTTTTTCTTCTTTGTTATTAAGTTGCATTGCTTCACAACAACGAGACAATTTTGGCAAAGAATGTAATTGCTCAAAAATGTAGAAAGATGCGTTCGTGATTTGTTAATTCGTAATGGGTTCAGCCTAATTTTGCTTTATCATTAATTAAAGAACAGCATAAGAATTGTGTACTGTCAACTGTCAGTACAAGAAATTCATTATATGCATGTATACATTATGACGATGACTTTCCGTTGCTTTACTAATAGGACCCATGTATTTACCATATCAAGTGGTATGAATAACTGTGAAAGCATTTCAGTTTCGAAAATATCAGACCTAACATTTGACCTGATATTTACACTTGTTCTGCTATACTCATTTTTTGTATCATTGAAATGTTACTCTTTTTTCAATATGCCACGCCACCAGATACTCCATCATATCAAAAATACAATACAATGCTGCGTTCTTTCCCCATTACGTTTGCCTGTACAAATTTATTATCCTCTCTGACGATGGTGGCTTAGACTCGCAGGGTATAAATGATTAAAACAACTGACACCGCCAACTGAGACAGTTAATTACTCCTGTTTCTTTACTCCTTTTTATCAGCCCGCCTCGGCTGGTCTCCCTCAGCTCCGCGGAGGAGACAAGCCAAAGCTACAACGGAGAAATGAAGAAAAAAAATTGAGCAAAGTATGTTTATGCATATGAATATATCTATTTATCTTGCAACTACACCTTTGCAAGCTAAGACATATTTGCTCCCTATTATATTACCTGCTCGTTGACCTGATCAACATCATTCAAGTGAAGATAACTTGTTTCTTTTTTTCATAATCGTATAAATAATCATGTTGTAATATGCACTTGCCTTTCTATGCATGCCATTGCCATGAATCTTGCGAGAAAGATATCGTACATTTTTTTTGATCATGGTAAATATGCATCCTTGTTCTTAATCTTTGTGGTATTTTAGCTTTTGAGATGATGTGGATGAGGAAAATGATGATTACTGTGGGAAAAGGATCAGATGATGGTCTTGTTGGAATCAACACCAATGTTACCACTACTGGACTCGCGAGGTGATGATGATGATGAACATGATAAAGGGAACAACTTTAGTGGGATAAATTATATCACAAAAATGATGTGCATCATAGAAATAGGATAACTGGCGACGACGGCGACGGCGATATGAAAACGATTATTATTATCTATTACAGTATTGCAACGACGATACTCGTCAAGAGTCAAGATGTTTGAATGCTGTTCGCTTTTAGTAAGTTACCCTTTTTATTAAAAAGCTGTTTATAATGAATACAAAAGTAAACGCTTTGCGTTTGCGTCCAGCATTTTCTGACGATGAAAGAGAAGGAGAATTAATGATGATTATGACTGGCTGGCTAAGCTTTGGCATATATCTTGATGATATAATCATCAGCTTGTGTATGCAATAATTGATAGGAGTACAAAGTAGTAAAACTCATCATGATGGAACTCAAATCCATTTTATGTGTTGATGTAATACCCGGATGCGATTCCCCTGCTTAGCGCATATATGCATACTTACCTGCCTACATATTTAAATATGTATAAACATAAGATTTTTATGTTATATTAAGCAGACAAAGGTATTTAGGTAAGTTTAAGTTTTGTGTTATTGCATCACTTGCACATATATATTCGAGCCGAACTGGATAAAAGTGAGTTTTAGGTAGATATATGGACGTGAAGTTAGTTTATGTGGCCTGACAACTAGAATTCCGGTTTTTGCTCTTAAAAATATTTACGATAATAGCAGGTGCCTGAATTATACTACAAACACCTTTTTGTTGTGGCACTGGCTGCATAGTTAATTGACTGAGGCTGATGCTATGTTCCCCTTTTTTCTACTTAGCATAAGCATATATGCGCCCAGACACTCTATTTATGATTTGATTGTTATGGATTAGCTTTTTTATGACCAGTTCAACAATGCAAATCTGCATATAATAGGCAAAAATGTTAAAAAGAGGCAGAGTCAAAAGCAATATTCAATCATCAAATATTAGCATGCGCTTTTTGATTCAATTCAACCAGGGTGACCATTCTCCTCTCCTTTGCCCTTTTCGCCTCTTTTCCTTAATAATGCAAGAAAATGAATGCAAATTTGACAGTAAACACTCCAAATTTTATACTCACTTTGTGCATACTTTAAATTTTATTAAAAATCAAAAAGACTTAAAAAATGTGAGCTGTGTTTTTATGTACCATTTATGGACGATACAATGTAAATATGTAATAGGTATATGTATAAATTCATGCATAAATTGAATTATATTGGATGTTACACAAGTTATTAATAAATAATCAGATTCTTCACGGTATTCCCTTCAACCACCTTTGCACCGCAAAACAAACCAAATCAAACAAAAAAACTTTCAAGTCAACAGCAAGCCTTCCATCAGCCATCAACTACTCGACATGATGGTTAAGGAAAGATTGAAGATAATCAACGTATACGCAACTCCCATACTGTGCAAAAAATCTCATCAAATTTTTGGTAGAATAAAGGAATTATTATAGATATAGAGAATTTTATATGTACTTTCCCGAAAACTAACAATTTTAATGCTACTGATGAGCATCTTTGCCCCTCTCCGTCATCTTCACTTTTGTGCCTTTCACAAAAGTCATAATTGATAACTAGCGAAAAAAAACACTTTGTTTCTCTTGCATCTTCTAAGAAGTCAATTTTACTAAATACATGCATTCAAATATCAACTAGTTATAATTTTTTGCATTCTGAGAATCGATCTTTACGCAGACAGGTGCAAATAAAGCACGCATCGACGCTCAATCGATGATGTACTGTTTTGTATGCAAAATTCATGTTTACGTTTGAAGAGCCGTCGTGATACTACGAGTGTGACACACGAGAATAATAAAGATTTTGATATCTTTACATCTTTACTTATCAGAAAGAAATAACTGGTAATGATCCTCATGTGTATGTGCGTATATCACAAAGATTGCTTCATACATTCAGAATCATTTTTCATTTTGTTATATTTTTTGTCTTCACTTTTTATTTCCAGATTAACAGAAGAAGAAGAAGCATTTTTATATCATAAATAAAAAACAAACGCACAAGGTTCAGCTAGCAGTCTCAAAAAATAAGTGTGTGTACATTTTTTACTCCTTCATCATCATATCGCCTTCTTTTTTATATTTTTTATCCAAAATAATGAGAAGGCAAAGATGTAGATACGTAAAGCAGCATATAGATAGACCGAAGGAGAGACAGAATCTGAGCAGTGCACTCACCTGCTGTAGTAATAATAACCAAATTATACACTATATATCCATCACAAGTACGAAAGAAGAGACATAATTTACCTGTTTTTCAATTATTTCCACATTTTTTCTACTTTTCTTCAAATGCTGAATGTTGTCGATACTTGATTTGAGAGTGGTGTGTGTTTGTACTTACCTATGCGTATATTTGCTATAAAGAAGAGATTGTTGATAGAGAAATAAGTATAAAAAATGTTTGATGATGATGATGATTACGCTTTAGCTTTTTGGTATTGCACTGATGCTGCAAGAAAACACACGCCTCATTCTTTCTTTCATACAGAAAGATAATAGTAAGTAGTAGTAAACTTGTAGCTCTGTTTTTCTTTTTTTTATATGAGCACAGCATGAATAGAGTTTTGGCCAGGAATACTAATTAGGAAGAAGATCTTCAAAAGTCTCTCATGACATCATCTCTGTTTGGGATTGTAATGAGAAGAAAATGTTGTGCAAATGTGTCTAACACACAGTCATAATCCACATAACTTGTCAGGAGGAACGGACGTATGAAAAGTATTGATTGAAAGAGTACTTATATTGTTCTCTTCTTGAGATTTTAGTTTTTTATTTAAGCAGAAATGAGAATATTTCGTTATTTATTTAGAATACTTATAGGTATATGCGTCGGAAGTATGTGGCAGTTTTGGGCAAAATATAGGTATTCACAAAAACGCAAGGTTGAGCACAAAATTATTGACATCAAAGTTTTGCTTATCGAATGGCACAAGGCGATGATTTTTACCTTCCAAAGACACTCATTTAAACTTCATATCGACTTATTCAAGTTCAAAATATGCGCATATGTAAATGTCTGCGTATGCCAAAGGTAATAAAATGGAGACTTTTAGTAAGAGGGACAATGATATTTTGCTTTGCACTAAAGATCACCATGTCTTATCTCGTATATCGATGAAGATGACAGGAATGCGGTATTTTTATTGTATATAGTAACTTATTAAATAACAATGAAGGGGTGTAAATGGTACTTATCACACTATTTTGAAAAATTGCCACTTGTGTTCTTAATGAAAATACCAATTTTAAAGAATTTGTTTTTGTAAATATATCTGTAATATAACGTATACATGTATGTTTTTATTTCTTTTAGTATGTTCATTTGTTCATTCAAATTCAAATGAGCATCGTCAGATTAGGTTGGCTGCGATAGCTTTATTTTTCTTTCGAGTGAACAAACTTGAACGAAAATCTGGACAATTTTAAAATATTGCTTTGCCTTATTCAAGCTTGCTGTAGACGTGGTCGCCTTTTAACAATGGGTCAATAATCGAGTGGGCCGGGATGACGTATATTTATGCTTTGTCGAAACATGACTGATATAAGAAACAAAAATTGACAAATTGACCATGTTGTCAATGCTATATGTGTTCGATGCAAGTACGTGACCACGATATTTTTTATAAACTTTTGCTGTCATTTGTTTTGTACAGTTTATGTATAATCTATAAATGCTTTTTTAATGCTTTTTCTTAATTCCTCCTCCATTTTATTATATTTAAACTACAAGACTCGATTTAAAAGTTTCCCATGCTTCATCCTTTCCAATGCGACTGACAATGAGACTAGTTTAAAATCAACAACCGCACAGAAATTCGGTAGAGGAAAAGTACAAAATGAATGATCTTCTACTAACTGTCCATCTAACATTTCTTGAATATTCGGTAAAGACCATGATTGCTCAAACTCTTACCAAAATTGAGGAAAAAATTTAAATGTCTTTTTCAAAAATTGATCGAATCAAGTATTCATCTCATGGCCCTGCCCTATTACCCTCTTCCATTCTTCATAATCAATACGAAGGGCAAAATTTTGTATGTATGCATTACTTTTACTAAAGAATATACAATAAAGGGATTTGAAATGGTGATTGTTATACAGCAGCATCACTGAGAACTGACGATGATATAGTGCGGAATAATGTAATACAATGATACATTTGTTTGTAGCTACAGATAATCTACCACCACCACCAATGCCATCATAATCATCACCCCAACCATTACTTATTATTATGCAGCTTTTGAGCAACTCTTTTAGAACAAAAGGCAATTTTTCTGAGGGAAATACCAAAAAAGAAAAATCTCTTTTACCATTCTGCAATATTTTTCACCGAGAGAAAAATGATAATGGTAGTGTGGTATATCGTACACTATCATTGCTGTTGCTGATGAAGATGATGACGGAGCTATAAACTCCAAAAAATGGAGAAAAATTATGTGGCGTGATTCAAAGCTGTTCTTCATTTGTCTTGATAGTGGAGTTAGTTGGTTCAAGTTTTGTGCGCTATGTTATTGACTACAAGCGTTCTTTGCATTGTAAATTTTCTTTTTTAAATAAGAAAAGCATCGGAGCGGCAGCAAAATGCTTTTCTGTTTCTTGGAGGTACTGATAAATACTAATAGAAGCTGTATGCAATGTCATATTATGGGTAAAAGATATTATATACTTCAGTTCATAATATGTGTTGTTTTGTAGATAATAGCGTGTAGCTCATCTCTACTACTACATAATAACAGGGGAAGATAACAAGTTGGGGGGAAACCAAAAACAAAACTAATAGCACCTGTCCG
>JAQFYG010004421.1:0-11045 GCA_034694325.1 Entomobrya corticalis | reverse complement strand
TCAAATGTCTGAAACTTAGGATTTGGGGGTTATTGATGATGGGGAATTCAATGACAATAGTCTTATGACCCCGTGATTTCAATTCACCTCTGGAGGAAAGAACAAATAGTCGGTACTTTCTCATAACCTTACAAGGTATTTTTTAAAATATTTATTAACATCTGCGTCATGTCGTTTATTTCTGACAAAATGTCGATTTCTGCACTTCGAGATCGAAGTCCACTACAACATGTAAATGTAAAATAATATCATAGGATCGTTTATAAGAAGGACTATTATTGTTTGGTTTAGAAATAAATAAATAAAACTTATTTCTGAGAATTGTGATGGAAAATTCTGTAAGTAAAATCTACAAAATGTAAGGCGATTCTGAAATTTAGATCATTTTAAGTTCAAAGGATTGTTGTAAATTTGGTAATAATTGAATGTGACGAGTACTGCTAGTCACAGCAAACTTTCCAACAGTTCAATTTTTAAAAGAATCCTTTGAGTGTCTACTCACTCACCTTATTAAATTAAATTTTAACTTGCAAAAGTTCAAGCTAATTAAATTACTTAATTTCGGTTTGCTATTAATTTTTAGAGTGTAGTCTAGCAAAAATTATTTATTATTATCAATCAATAGATCTGAGACAAAACTTTTCTGTTGTAGTTGTGTTGGAACCGTTTACTTTAGTTTGATGTTCATCTCCAGGGCTGTGTTGAGTTTGGGTATATTATTGTTAAATTATTAAGTATACGCAGAATGTATATGCATGCGTAAAAAGAAAAGATGTTAACATGTAAAAATTAAACGTGAAAAGTAAAAACGGAATGGAAACTCTCCCATTGCTATAACCAATATATTATATTATACTGGTCAGTTGCATTAAAATAATATTTTCAAATAATTCACTATTGATTACGAAATATTTCAAATCAAGTTCATCTAACAATTTGATATATCATCTAATTTGCTACATAGTTAATAGAAATATCTAATGTTTAATGAACCATTTTATATTTTAAAATTTTATGACAATCAATACTCTACAAGATCTATTTTAATAAATAACAAACTCTTTAACGCGTGCTTTTCATTTTGTTTTGAAGTTTTGATTGCACTAGTTGCAATAGCATTAACCTTTGATACTATTTTAAAACTGAATTTTATGCATTATCAAAGCGCCGTTTATTCAAACTTTGGACGTGGAACTGGTCATTATATAACACAGATAGTTTCAAGCAATGCTCCTGGGTGAAAATAAATTGAAAATTAAAAACGAAATGAGATTTAATAAAATCATCTGCCAATATTGCCACGTAGTAAATTAAATTCAACAGAAAATCAAAAAATGCAAACATACATAATAAACACAAAGCTCGAAATCACCATAAAGATTCTCTGATAATCGTCGAATTTTTTTTCTCGTATATACGTGTATCTTATGCTTCAATCAATTTAAAAGAACATGGCAACATCAACCAATTTTGGCATCAGTGATGTAAGCTAATATACTTTTGATTCTATGGATTCAGAACATAAATATGTTTCATATATTACTAATATTTTTCGTCCATGTCGTCCATGCATTGCGAAATGTACAAAACGGCGTTGAAACCCATTCACTAGCAATGTTTGTTTCTTTTCACTGTTAAACATGTATGTAGTTATTATATATTCTTTTATATTCTAAGTTTCCAAAAATATTTCTGCAAGCAATCAAATTAATATATTTAATATTATCTTATAGTTGAAAATAACTTAATATATTGGACACATTACACATATTCTCAATCAATATTTTATCATTATTTACTTTGTTGAGATGTACTTGTATTTTATAAAGATTGGTTGTGCTATAGCCCTTTTAAGTAGACGGTGTCTATTTAAAATGCACAAATATTTTGTGATTGGTTTTTTCATCTTTTCAAATATTATATTCTGAGCTTACTGGTAAACATTGGGATTTAATGCTGAATATTTAAAATAGTTTACTGATTTATATGCTTCACAACAAATTTTTATCTTTTGATTACTTTGCAGAAGCATAATATTGCAACTCGTCAATTACAAGGCTGAACTACTGTTACATGTCATCTAAAGGATGTTAAATTGACGTAAATTTTAAATTTTTGTAACCTCCAGATTTCGATAAGTTTGATAAAATATTGAAGTACATTATATTCTTGGTCTCGCAAACAACTTTTTTTACCTAACAATTTGAAATAATATTTTATATTCATCATAAATTTGGAGTAGATTTTGCAAAGCGTATGAGGAAGAGTACGCGAATACTATTTAAATATGAGAATCGACCAAATTAAAAGTCATGGTACAAAGTACAAAAGATTTATCCAAAAGTATTCGTTGTCCGGATTTGGGCCTGATTGGCTGATTAGCATAATTGTTAGAATTTGTGTAATTCTCATTTTCTCGATGTTTCAATGTAGAAGTGAATAGTGCTTGTATTTCCCACATTCACGCGTTAGAGATAAGCAAATCCTGTCACTATATCCTTTTTTCTCTGCACATGTGTAAAGGAGTTGTGCATGAGCACTCTCCTATAGAAAATTGCAATTTCTTTTAAGAAGAGCTGAAGTTCATATTTTTTCTTTAAAAGTCTAGGCCAATTAAGACCGGCGGAGTCCGGACTTTTAATTGCCATAAAGGCAAATTAACGTTGTAACTTGACACAGGTTTTACGTCGCTTTCTTTTACCGTTATCCAGTTTTGGCTTACTGGAAGAAGTTTTTATTGGTTGTTGGTGGATGAGACCACCTATTTTTGTAAAAGGTAGCTTCTATTTTTGGAAGTTGGCTTGGCCTTTTGCCGACTATTATGTAGTGCTCAGCTTTCTTTTTTTGCATTCGTTTTTCTGACTCTGTGCGAGCAATTACATTTCCTATTTGAGTAAAATAGTATCTTGATTTTCCCCGGAGTAGTTGTACCTGGGAAAGACGTTAATCTGTAAACTAGAAAAGTTGTTTCATTCTGCCCTGAAAGATGAGAATAGGTCTACAAGTATAGAATAATCCATGAGATAGTTTGCCTTGAGTAGATAGATAATTAGTAACCTTAAGAGATGGGAATCATTCTACAAGTATAGGAAAATCCATGAAATATTTTTGTCTTGAGTAGATGTTTATTTGAGCAACTATTCAGTACAATCTTTTGTGAAACTTTATAAATTTTATTTATCTCTCTGTGAACATTTTGTAAATCTTGTCTTTATATTTTTTGTGTATTTTGTGTGATAAAAAACCTGAAAATCAGAAGTTGTTTTAACGTCAAACTATTTACACAGTTTCCCTACGGCGTTTCTTCAAGTTATTTTTTCGGTGCAACCATTTACCCTATTTCCATTGGGAATAAAGTACATCGTGTTGCTCATCATCATTCACCAGTTCTGGACGTTCACTATTCATCTTAAACATTTGGAAAGTAATTTCCTGTCGCCGTATGAACTCTCATTTTGCATCAAAGCCTAGTTTCGAACCGCTCGTTATCCCGTGGTCCGAATTATTGTTCTTTTGATTTTATCCGTTACGTGGCATTTGGAGAAAGCTTATTATTTTCCCCTGAGCCTTAACATATATATTACGCATCGAAAATGAGAAATCTTTGTTGCTTTTTCCACATGTCATATTACTTAAGACAATTTTTGCAGAAAATTATTTTAAATGCAATCAAAATCCAGTAAAAGAAAAATTAATTAGCTTCGACCTACCGAATTACTAATTACTACAAAGTATTTGTTTTCAAAATAAAAACGCAAAAAGCTGTGAATAAGATATTGTAAAATCTTTTGTCATAATGTCATAATTTTTCAATCCATTCATTATTTCAGTCGGTTCAAATCAAAGCATTACAATGCATTTCATAATGGTCAATATTGATCAGGTTCTATTGCAAAATTTGTGAAAAAACAACCAAAATTGAAATTCAGGAACTGAGAATCTTTGCCAAAGAAAACAATTAATTTGCTGAATTGATCATCTCGTTACAAAATACAAAACAATAAACTAAAAACCTTTGAAAACCAAGGCTAACTCTATTTTATTTTTCCATTTCAGAACTTCCTTATTACCATACCATTGCTAAAAACGGAATATGTTAATTGTCATGGTTGAACTATCATCATTTTTAAATCTTCAAACATGATATTATTTTAAGGAAAGATATTTGTTTACCACTGACCGGTTGCATGATGCAAAGGGAAACTCATGTAAATTTTTAAGAAATTCTATCAAAAAGGAAGATGACACCAGTTTTAAAAGACAAAAGAAATTAAATTATCTCGATATATTCTCCACGAGCTTTAATTCTATTGTTGACTAGCGTATCTTTATCCGGCCCACCTCATAATAGTGAAATATTTGATTAAATAATATGCATAATGGCATTAAAGTTAGGTAAATATTCCTTAAATTGAAAAGCATGCGTTTTTCTTTATTTATTTCGAATTAACAAATATTTTATTTAATATTTTAACTTTATCACAAAACCGATTAATTTATTGTATTTATGTTTGCATTTTATCTATTAAAAATTTGTTTTAAAATTTATGTAACAAAAGATATTTAATTATTTCAATGCTTCAGAACGGGTAGAAAAATAATAGGCAAAAATATATGATTCAAGGCATATTCACAGCAACTAAAATAAAACTTCCCATTCAAATAAATGACTCTGCGTTTAAAAAAATGCACAATCGGCAAATTACCGTACTGACTGAGTTTTACAAAATGAAAGGAATAAAGAATCGAAATCGAAAAATAAATCGAAAAAATGTTTTCTGGATGTTGGAAGGGTCCTCATGGTTTCTGCTGGTGAGCAAGTCTGATCGCAAAGTTGAAGATGACAAGGAAAAACGTTTAAGTTTAGTGTATAAAAAACTATTGCTATTATCGTGTGTTCGTTTTTTCTTAAAAATGATTATAATTAGTATTTTGGCAGTTTTTGACGTCAATATGCTAAACTTTGCTAAAACTGGATTTCATTTCCGACACAGATGGATGGTTTTCTCTCTCTTTGAGAGATGACGAAAGGAATGTAAACTGCAGTAAACGGTTGCAAGTGAATCGAAGCTAATTGATGACAGTAATACGTAATAAATTATTAAATAAATTAATCTAGAAGACCGCTGAATCAACAGAATTCCCCTTTGACCTGAATCTCTTTTTCTGATGTCAATAACTCCGGGTCACTTCTTTATAAATTCCTGAAACTTTATTTGGATGAAAGACCATTACATTGTACTTCGCCCAACGACTCGGTACGCTCTTAAACTTAACTGGAAGTAGTTTTAACTAATGATAAAGTACTACAAATAGCAAAATCAGCTGTTTTTTTCAATGCAAAGCCTTGGCAAAGGCAGACAAAGGCAAAGTAACTGCAAAAACATCCATCCTGTAACAATAAAAAATTCTGAAGCTTCTTGTTTGCGTCGTATTTTCATTATTGTTCAACGTTTTAAGCGCGATCAAAAATTGCCATTAAAGTTAATGAATTTGAGAGACTAAATCGGGTATGTTCAAAATTGCTTTAGAGTGGCTTTTTTATTTCAGGTTCCATGAATTATTTCTGATTTTTTCTTTTAAAATTGAATCATCAGTATATGCCGAGTTTAATTATTATGTAGGTAAACCTGTGTTAATATAGAATTTTCCACGATATATTCTTTGACTTTTACTGTTTACAATAGTTTGAAATGAAGAATAACCGATGAAAGAATCTGTAAATTATTGACGCCAAAATTATTTAAACCGCTCGTAAATAGTTTGCACAATTTAAAAAAGGTGGTATTATTTGATTACAAGAGAGTAAGTTAGAATCGAATTAAACTATGTTGTGTTGTCTTGAGGTAATCAATTTTCAAAACAGTTAGATATTACTATGATACAGTGTTGAATTAATAAGAGACAATGCTTTACGATAAGCAGTTAAACTGCAGGGATTTACTACTTTTAGTGATTGTCTCTGTACCGATTAAGCTTACTGCGTAATTAAAATAGGATTTTAGTAAATCTGTCTTAGTTTTATGCATACAAAAAATTCTTCTCTAAAATCAATTAATATTGGAAAAAAGTTAAAAATATAAAGCTTGAAGGTCTGCTACCGGTAACAAATTATTAGTTTCATGTAGACTGACACGGAAACGATTTCAAGCTTATTATTTTATCTTTTTATTTTACAATTGAAATCACAAAAGCACGTAATAATACCATAGATTAACAGCAACAATTCATCTATCAAATAGTTTTAAAATACATGGCCAAACTCTTTATCTTCTAAGTACTCCGGATGTTTCATTGTTTGGAATCCTGATAACTTCAACAGATGCCTTGAAACATCCTCTTAGCACGGCCCAAATATTTCCCTCTCCATGCACAAGTCCCAGTATCCTGGTGTCCCTAACAATTCCTGGAACAAAAGATGTCGTATTTTCCACCTGACTGCAAACCGAGCTACCATCACTCCCAAATACTTGCCATCTCTCCGCACCGTTGATTGTCAAAGACTTGACCGAAGATGTATAGACTATTTCATCGCAGTTGTTCGGACTGCCGATGCCTTTAAAATATCTGCTTGCAATATCATGAATCAGCTTGAGTTCTCAGACAAGCGCAATGGCTGGTTTGCAATAGTCATAATCTCCCAGTCGATTTAAAACCTGAAATATTTCCAGAAGCCTCGATGAATGGATGGTGATCACCAAGGTCTTAAATTAGTTCACTTAAAATAGTTAAATAATTAAGATATTTATGGTGTTGGGTACTTTTGCGCAGCCTAACACTAAACATATATAATACTATCGATTAGTTGAAATATAAAAACTACATTGTTGGAAATATGTGAAGTAATACGAATTACTTTTAAACTGAAAATGTTGAATTGCATTGAACATTGTCAATACAGTATTTTGACAACTTTGACGTCGTTACAAATATTTCCTTCACAATAGTCGGTTTCGAGTTCAAGCAGATATCTAAGAGAGTGAGAAATTTTGTCAGCTGTGTAAAGTTGAATAACAAAAATTACTTTGAAGTTAAAAATGACAATGTTTTTTAACCGTTTTAGCGTCTTTGGGATTCAAACTGATTCATGGAAATGAATAGTGGGTTTGAGTACCTCTAGCGTAATCAGAACAGAAATGGTGATTAAAGATTAAAAGAATCATGGAAATTATCTCATGACATGTTCTCATTTTGATATGAAGCAATAAATCAGTATTCATCATAACAGCAAAAACATTTTTGATTTGTACTAGATTTTTTCATTAACGTTGTCATTTGACAGTTACTTTTGTTAACAGCATTGTTAATCATTAAACAGACTTTTGATGCACTGTATATTGATTTACACTTTAGTAGTTAATTTAAGCTCAACTGTTCAGTACATCCACTAGATTTCATCTTCAATACTTATTATCTTCCAACGCTCCAACTTGTATTGTTGATTCTCATTTAAATATCTTTCCCTAAATTTGTATGTTTTAGTTTTCTAATGGTCACCAATTTAAAGGAAAATTTACTCTGGCGACGTGAGACTTGAACAAGTTAATTGACTACCATAAATAAATACTGTCTCGGCCTTTACGATCAAAAGAAAATGAATAAAGCATAACATTTCTTACCAATCAATTGTTTTTTATTAGGTTCTGTCACTTTGACTGGTTTAAAAGTTTGTGCCGTTTATAATCAGATAAGATTAAAAGCCAATCGTTTGACAACCCAGTTTATACATTGAATCGATCAAGTTTGCTTGCAAAAATATCTTATGTTTGTTTACGCTGTGTGCCCTTGAATACACGTTACTTCAGATTTGTTGTTATGGCGTTTTCCAAATAATCGCTTCTAGTATAGATTAAAATAAAATGGACTATAATCCAACATTTTTTAATTTTGGATGAAAATCTTAATCGGCGATGAAAGAAATAAACGACTATTTAGTCAATCTAAAAGCACCTTTTATCTTTGGGTTAGTTTCTTTGGTTGCTTCATCATTTGTTATTATCGAAAATTTGCCAGTATTTTGAAATCGGGCTGAAACAAACAATCTAAGTAATTAAAAAACGAATTATTATTATTCAAGTCTACATATAAAGATATAAATCAGCACTGCCTCATGCAATTGCTAGTCAGAGCTAATTTACTGTATTTCTGTTTACCATATATGCATATGAACATTTGTGACGTTAGATATATTTTTTAATGATGAATAGGTTAATGGTTTTTGCATTCCATTTTTGCACAGGTTGTCATT
This sequence comes from Entomobrya corticalis, assembly GCA_034694325.1. Lineage (NCBI taxonomy): Eukaryota > Metazoa > Arthropoda > Collembola > Entomobryomorpha > Entomobryidae > Entomobrya > Entomobrya corticalis. Next base: position 2,797 of record JAQFYG010004421.1, on the reverse strand, counting down.
TGCATGGGCAGTGTGTCAAGATAACAGGATTTGTTAGTTTGTACCAAATTTACTAATAGTTACTTCTATATCATTTAGTACTTCAGAAGACGGCGCTAATCGACCTGTTTACTTATCCGCAGCAGGATTAAGCCGTTATATGTTTGTGTGGCGTCAAATGTTTTCAAATTTTAAATGTTTTTAAAGTTTATTCCTAAATTATTGGAAGTGATATTTAGGCAGTTGAAAAACATTTAAATTTGTATTTAAGTACCATCACAAGTTTGCCTCTTTATATTTTAAAATAACTTACTGGCAAAGCCTTTAACCTACCCACCAAGAATCAGTGAAATAAATGCATTAACTAAGCAGAAAAAACACAAAATTGGAAAAATGAAGAAAAATGTAAAAACTGGAGATTATTGACAAATGAGTTCAGCATCTTTGAGTCGGGATGAACATTTTATTATGATAGTAGACCAACTTGTTGTTTTAAAGTGAGGATGTCTATTCCATTGTAACCTTGCCTTCGTGGGAGGTTTTGAAAAATAAGAACTCTAACGCTGGAACCTCATGTAATGTATTTGAACAACTTTTTTCGACATCACTGACATACTTGCTCCGTAGATGGGGGCTACTGCAACATGTTGCTTGATGAAAAATTATTCCATTTTTGACGGGCAATGCAAATAGGCTAATTAAATGTAATTTTGCAGCATTCAAGTGCAGTCCTTGCCGAAAGCCGATGGAGTTACTCAAATCAATTTAAGCATATTTTAAAATACGAGGCATTCTATTCAGGTTATGAAATGAGACGTAAAATAACATTTTCGTAATCAGTATTCAAAAATTCCTACTATATTTAACAAAAATAAAATAAATGTAAAAAAATCGCAATAATCAATATCAAAATATTTTGTAATTAAAAATTTACTGTTCATGGACTTATCCATAGTGCTTTTAAAATAACTATATTTCTAATTTGCAATAAAAACAAATGATGCGGTGAAACCTCTTGCTTGGGGTTATTTAAGCATAAAAAAGCAATAAAGACTTTTAGCAGACGCGTCATTTTTTACAAAATTTACACAAATACCTTTGAATTTTTCCTTATGAAAATCATCACCGTTTTCTAAATTTATTATATTATCTTCTTTTTATAAGACTTAGAACAGATCTTTAAATCTTAAAAAAAAGTCTATTATGAATCAAATTTGAAAATAAAACCTAGAGTTTTCAAGAATACCGTTTACAATAACTCAGCTGGTATGAGCAACTTGAATGGAGCGTGGATGAACAGAAACTTTAATTTTAAATTGAGTTTTGGTTTAAGATAAACAATGAAGACTGTAACGATGAACCGATGTTGTATTTAAAAATTGTGTAGATTAGAAAGAACATTTACAGAAAAAACAGGGACTCAATAAAACCATGAATAACAAAATTCGCCGGTTGCCAAAAATATTGATTGGCTTATGCTACTTGAAAAAAACTCAAATTTCAGGTAAAAAATTCAACCTTTTCAGTGAAAACAATGGATGCTCCAAACGTAAACAAAAAGATGCCGCATTTGCTCAAGTAGAGATGCAGGTCGTAATCGAAAATACACTATGTCAAATCGATTAAGAAACCGCATCTCTATTTGATCAAATATAGTATCCATGTTTTTCTTCTAAAATCCTTTTTCCTTGAGAACTACACATAATAAATAATTTTTAGTTTTTATTTCCTCAAAAGTTCTTACTATTCGTGTAAGTATTCATGATTAGAACGACGATAATTCTACAGCGTCAGCGATCATTCCTCAAGTAATTACCGGATGCATGCTGCATCAGTCACATAATTATGTGAAATGGTTTAGGTATTCAGGCCAGGAATGTGCCATGTTATATAATATTATATTGTGTGAGAATGAGTTCACGCTCACAATTCATTGCATGATGCAATCATGAAAGAAAATGAGTAATACGATGTAAGATATTATGTGTGAGTTGGTTTTATAAGATGAAGAGAAGATGCAATAAAGACACACGATGGTGAGCTTCCATGAGCAGCTGAACAAACTAAACGAGCTCTCCAAGTCCAAGTTATTTCTCCTGGCGAGCAAGTACCTCTCAGCAAGCGAGTCCACAAGCTAACCTTAAGTGATGAAGCGGGTGTTCTACTAATACGTTCCATAGAGTTAGGTAGTTTTTTAAAATAAAAAATAAGAGCAAATTTTTATAGAAGAATATTAAAGAATTTTTTTTGAAGTTAAAAGAGTTTATACAAATTTTCAAGTTACTGAAAAAAAGAAGTTTTTCAGTTCAAAGGTTTTAGATTAGAGAATTAAAAGTTACGTTACAATCAATCAATTACGTAAAAGTAAACGTTACAACAGATTCAAAGTGAACAAATAGTTTTTAAAGAAAACTTAAAGACACTCAAAGTGAAAAAGTGTTAAGAAGTTTCAACCCAGAAAACATCATATCCAAAGAGTTTGATAAGTAAATAAATTACAGATTATTGTATCATAAATATTCATTAAAAGAATGGCATATTGAGCATACTGTCATACTTTTGAGGAACAGCATCGATAAAAATAAAAATCACAAAGGGTATCAAAATATTGAAGAGTAAGGGACGCATTTTTTATTAAAAAGTGGTTATTTCTTCAATTATATATTATTAATTCTAGGACTCTACTTCCAAACATTTTTCTTCCAAGTACATTTACTTCAAAGATTGTACTTTCAATGTATCTAGCTTCCAATGCATTTTACTTCAAATGTTCTCAACTTCAAATGATTTTTACTTCCAATGTTCTTTACTGCCAGTG
>JAQFYG010004420.1:0-11048 GCA_034694325.1 Entomobrya corticalis | reverse complement strand
GTATGCATGTATTTATACAGACATATGCACCATTATACACACGAGTTTCAAGTGTGAGTACGTGAGAGAATAAAGGAAAATGTGAGAACGATCGCTTAAATCAAAGTAAAAAGAGGAAACTATTTGAAAAATTTTCACTTTTTCTTTCTCTCTGTGTGTCGCGATCTACTCTATGGAGGATTTTGCAATTGTTTTAAGTACTTTCTCTCACTGTCCGTAAAAGCGCCTTCTTGTGTTTTAATGCTTCTTCCATTCTGTTGTACCATTACACCATAATAAAATGCAGTTTGGTGCTTGGATGATGATAACATGAAGACTTTGAGAAATTGCCTATACTTAGCTTTCATCGCCATTCTAGTACGTTAAATTATTTTTATGGAGAAAATAAATATTTGCTACAATAATTGCGTTTGAGTTTAATGCTGAGATGAAAACTAGCTGTGAGTTAACATTTTTTGGAGACATTGCATGACCTTATTGTATGTTTTACGGGTTGATTAACATCTGTATTTGAAAAGAATTTCAAAATTTTTGATATCATAACGTATCATTTACAAAACTTTGAATATATCTGATCCTTTCAAGTCCTTTGTATAGTTCACGATATCTACTAAAATTTGGCAGTAAATATCACAAGACAAGTAAGATGTAATACAAATACAAATAATGTAATGCATGTAAATGTAATAATCATAATACAGCAGAGGCCATGAATATGCGTACAGATTACTAATGCAAAAATTGTACTATTGGCCAAAATCAAAGAAAAAATACTAACTAGCCAGGCTTTTTTATGCTCACAGTGCGTTGATTTTTGAAGTATTTTACATTCAAAGAAAGTTTCAGAGAAGGAAACTCTTTGAATTATCAATCACATAAATTCACAAATATTCCGTATAATACATCACTGCCGTTGATTCATGGATTGCGATAAAAATTAATAAAATTACATCAACCAACCTTTCTACGATCTCCAGTTTTTGAGAGCCTTTATTTCAGTGTTTTTTCTCTTCTTTTATGTAAATCTTTTGAAGTCATCATCCTTTTAGTTTGCTATTCTGATCCTCGTCTTATTCAGTTCAGTGTAGGGATAGCCTTTCATTTCAACTTGATATGGACGTTTTTGTTCTTCTTTTCAAACAAAGTATTAAGCTCATCAAAAAATGGAGCCAGAGACCGGATAAACTTTTGCGTTATATTTATGCGATACATATTTATTAAAAGGGTACTTTGTAATTAGAGTATGCATAAGGCATTCTATGCAAACATGAATTTTTTTCAACATGCGTAAGTATTAAGTATAAAACCAGTCAATCTACAATATTCTATGAAAATCATATATTATCTAACTTCAACACGTACAGCTTGACAAAATCAAAGCGGAATTCCTGGAAGTTTTAGGTGATGACTAGAGTACATGCTTTGTTTTCACCATTCTCAGTTTGTTGTTTTCGCTAAGCGCTTTTATTAATACTGAAAAATGAACAAACCAGAAATCGTGGTCATTTATGGAAATGGCGTATGCATGACAGATCAACAGAGAGTACCACAATGATATCGCAGTTCACCCTTCTACAGTACCGCATTATCCTTTTTAATTAAAAATGTAAGAATGATTGATGTTTTATTTTGTCACGATTTTGAAGAAAAAATCTAAATTTTGCACAATTTAAGGACTATTCCCAATTTTGGAAAGTAAATGTGTTTAGTTAGTATATAAAAAGAAGGAAACCTATATAGGCTTTTCAAAACGTACAGTCCTTAGTAATAACTACTGGAATATGACAGAAATAGCGCGGAAAATGATAGATTTTGTACTGTATTAACATAATAGATTTTCACCGGAAACAAGAAAAATTATACCAGTTAAAAAAATTATATATGATCTATTGCTTATTTTTTCTTTTGTCAAGAGAAATGGAATAAGACCGAGGTTATGTTGTGTGTGGAGAAGTGGTTACTCAGGCACAAAATTTAGTTCGTGACGTGCATGATTTTTGTAAAAGGGTTAATACATGTTTTATCCTTGCTTGCTTAGTTTCTTTTCCTTTATAAACGCTGCCGGGCTAGTTCAGTAAATAGAATGAAAGTTCATTACAAACGGAATATTACGATAAATGTACAGACAAGCAGGGATAAGAAATATAGACAGAGGAAATAAAGCTGCGTAAGCACTTCACTAAACTACTACTACCACAACGAGACGGTTTTGTGTGTTGGGTAGATATATATACCTGGAAGAAGTGCACATCCTTCAGAGCTGACAACATTTGTTCAAATCTCTCAGCACGGACGGACGAAGAAAGTGTATTACGGCATATTTCATGCTTTGGAAAATGTGATATCTTTCCAGTTTCCACATATTTTCCAGACTCTTTTGGAGTAACAAAAAGGAGAAACAGGTCATCAGCGTGTTTGCACGCAAGAGATAAGATATTACGTTTGCCTTTCTATTTATTTGCCACGGGTTCTTACAGACAGTACATCGAAATATAACATAAGAAGATGATGAATGATTTTAGGAGAGAAAAAAAGAAAAATTGGACTCATTCTCCGTTTGTAGTTCATGAAGCAATAAAATTGTATTTGCGTGCATGATATTAAACAATATCATTTGACTGAGTAATAGTTCTGAGGAAGAAATGTGCCATTTTTTCCTCCCATGGCATGAAAGAGTGTATATGTTAAGTTAACTGTTTGTGCATCTGCTTGGCTTGTCTTTCTCTACCTCTCTGTAAATATGTAGCATGCTGAATGTTTGCTTATGCATTTATTTTTATTTTCATGGTTTGTATATCGTTAGCTTTTGTGTTTGATATTGTAAAGGTATTTATTGTATCCTCTTTTCTCTTTCTATTTCCTCCTATTTTCTCTAAATTCTTTTTATGTCGATTCAGATGGGAACAATTCTCCACTCTTGTGTACCGCAATGTAAATAGCATGTATCTTTGTAAAGTAGATGCAATAAACGAGAAAATGTAATATAACAAGCTAACTTTAAGGGTATATTTTTAGGTATATCAGATTGGATGCACCATTTCTAGTCACCAAATTTAAGAAAAACCGCAAATGGAGTACACAAGAGAAAAATGGTGCGTTTCTCACACTAACTGACTCACCATGATACTTTTTTTTTACAAGACAAGCGGTTTCTATTTCCAGCTATATCATAAGTTACATATATATATATATTCCAGTTTAAATGTATCATTGCGCTTTTTTCAAATGTATTACAACTTACACTACTACAGAAAGGGAGCATGGGATTTCTGGAGCTGGAAATCGGTGAGGAATAAGCTATGTACTTTACAGTCAGTAGGATAGTGTTCTTCTTCTGCGGCGGTGTCTAAAGACATGCCAATATATTGTCTGTATGTTTCTTTATTCCTTTTCCTTCTTAACTCTTAAGAGGACACAAGTAAATTCCCTTAGGCTTTCCAGGAGCTTTCAAGGAGAAAATATGCTCGACGAGATTTCTTCATAGAGCGGAAGAAGGATGCATGCTTTTTGTAAGCACCAAAAAAGTGAACAGACTTATCCTTATCATTATACCATATTAATATTCGGGTAACGCATTTAAACTGTCTAATTTATACTTGGTTTGTTTCGTTTTAATATTTTAATAATCTCATTTTAATGAAATGCTAGGAAAATAACATTGCTTGTTTGTATAGCTAGCATGCATACTCAATTGTAATAAAATAATAATAATTTTGTATGCACACAGGATGGTTTCCAGTAAGCTGTATTATACGAGCTCGTATAAGCTCGAAATGATCTTATTCAGATGTAAGCATATACAGTTAAAGATAGTCCAATTAGAACTTGGAACTACTACATTCTGAAACTGACACTGCGAGTGCAGCAAAGCAAAATACCTTCCACGCAGTTCCAAAATTAAGTAGACTTACAAGAAGTATCAATGATTGTTATACTAAATATGTAAATACTTACAAACAAAATTTCCTGTACAAATCAATTAGACTTTATCAAATATGCGTACTTGTACTTGTATAGACAAAAGAGGAATAAGTTGTACAAAATGTAATTTACATAACCGTGAACTCAATTTTTACAATCAAGGAAATATACGGACAAAAGTTATCTATGCTCTAGAATGTATCCTCTAATAAAAAAGGAGCCGAGTAACAGATGAGAAAGTCTCGCTCGCTGCTGCTAAGAATCCTCAGATATGAACGACCTTGGCAATGCTAGAGCTCATTCATTTTGTAATGGCACAAACTGCAATTTAAAAAGTGATTCTTAGACAAACTTTACATCCCCAATTCCATAAAATAATGCTTTTCATATCCTTTTCTACGATGCTACGTATCTTATGCAAAAAGAAGAAAATGAGGTTATAGATGAGTGAACAAAAAAGCAGTAACGTTCTTCCTCCATTCATGCAACATTATGCATTTTTAAAGAGGGGAAGTGCTTGCTTAAATTTGGATCCTATATTTTGTCAGAATACGAAAATGGAAAAAATGATGATAATGTAGGCATTTTTATAACTCTTTTGGTGGCGTGTATTATCAGTCGATGAAGCATATTATATAGTACAAGATAAATTTTTACTTCCTTTTTTAGGACGCTACTGAAGTAGAACGGAAAAATGTTCAAAGCTAAATATTAAATAAGAAAAAAAATAGGCATAGCTATTTTGGCAAAAAAGGAATGACAGGAGAGCAAAGTAATAATGTGCATCATGGACAAAAGAAGAATAGACTAGATTTGAGATATTACTATTTTCCATCAAATGTAACAAATATTCGTGATAATGTTATGAAAGAAGAAAAGAGGAAGAATTACTATGCATGTGCCTTTCCAAAAAATGAATAGAGACGTGGCTACATGTAAAATTTTTATTCAATGTTTGTACGCATAAATATATTTGAATGCAAGAAGATGATAATGATAAACTATACTTTTAGTGTTCTTGAGAAGGAAGCGAGTCTTTATTTGCATGCAAATAATATGCATGAGGAGTAGAAGGCATTTTAGTAAATCTTTGTGCATTATGGGGTTTTACATAAATAGACTTTTATTTTATGCTGTAAATACGAATATAGGTACTACGCACAAAGCATGTAGGTGTCTGGAGTCTACACTTAGGTTTTACGGCTTCTTCTGTTTGTACCGTTGACTTATTGCGCTAGAACGTGAATTAAGCTGGAGCTGGCCATTTCACAACAAGGGGACGTCCGGCTGAGATTCACATGTTATTCTTGTTTTAGCAGTAAACACGAGACAAATGGTTATGCTCGCTTACGAGCTCAACTCAAGCGAATGAACGCCACATGATATGCTTTACTATCTTCTCACCATCCTCATGATAGCAGTTGCAAAATGTTTTGGTGAAAATTTTAGCTATTCTTTCTAGTGCAACACAGGAGATTTCTGTATTCAGTAGTATCGTAGGTATGTAGGTGTTTGTTCAAGAGCAACACACAAATATCAGTGAAGTACGTAATGTATAACATGTAGGCACTGATAATATAAGGAATGTGTGTACCTTACCCCGATTGCTTACCTACCCCATGCATTACGTGAGGGTGATGCAATGACTTTAACTATCGCCAACTTCATAAAATGGTTATAGTCTATTGTACTATTGTGCGGATACGCATGTAATTTTTGGGTGAAAACCCATGTAAGTGAATGTATCTCTTTAAAATAATATGGTACAATAACGAAAGGTATACTTTATCAAAGTTTTCTCCAGCATCAGCATGAAAATGGTGAACGTGAATGCACGTACACCTTTTGCAGGGCACTTGGCCTTTTACTGGGGAAATGTATTCCATGTGCGTTGAATGTAAAGGTACATTAGCCATATTCAACGGACAATAAAGCAATTGAGCAATTTTTAAATAAAATGAGGAGTATGTGCTAACAATGAATAAAACAGGATGCATGCACAGAAAGAGCTATGATGTACAAACTACATAGATAAATATTATACTTTTTAGTAGGACAATAACATTTTGTTCTTTCTATAAAAATACAGCGTAAAAATATATTTGTTAAAAATAGGGATATACTTTTGTACGTGGACCAACGTAATGTGCAACATACGCGAAATTGGTGCAAGTATTAAATGTGGTCGAAAAGAAAGGCGGACAAAAAGTGTCACGAATAGTTGAAAATGTTGAAATATGTTTATTACGTTACCTTAAAGACCAGAGGGATGAAGAAAGTTTTCACTTTTTTATTTTCCCTCTTCCTTTAAAAGTATATTATAATACTCATATGTACCAAGCACTAAATTCATTCAAAAACTTGTGTATACGCTATATATTTTTGGTAAAATAATACATGCTTATAACTTGTAGCACCACACACGGACAAAAAGCAAAATTGGTTCATATTGGCTAAATTGTGGACGGAAGTTCTGGTTTTTGTCGTATGCCTGTATTTGCAGAATAGCAATAAAGCATTATCCATCTCTGCAGTTTACTTTATATACAATGCTGGATGAGTAGTCTCATCGTTTATCTTTTATAACAATGTGCTCTTGTTTGCAGGTTGTTTGAAATCCCAAAACTGGCCACTTACGTTGAAAAGTCTTTTCAACATCTTCTTCACCAAAAGACAACTTTCTGAAAGATCGTTCAGCCACATATACATCGATTCTTTACCAGACAGGACTACTTTCACTGTTGGTTTTTCCACAGAATAGGCTATTATTAATAATAAGCTGACCGTTAAGTAGAGACTTTCCTCATCTATATGTCAGTAGTGACACAGGCATTGTGAGCACTTCTGTCTAGGTAATAATAATATACTTGATACAAGCAAGTTCATTTGTGTAGTAAGCACATCTGTTGGAAGTGTCTACATCTTTAATGCATGTTTTATAAAATGTTTTTCTAGTAGTTTTGAACATTAGTGACATTATAGAAAGTTACTATTTGAGGTAACTGGCAAAGACACTTCTTTTATTTCTCTTGTCAAAAATAGCACAAGAGTCGAGGAAAAGTTAAAAGGTTTTTTCTTTTCTTCTTTTTCTCCTTTTTTATTTCTTGAAGAAGAAGGCGATGCAAAGAATAGAAATGTTTCTTTCTCAATAATCTTGGCTTTTAATAGGCTTGTAGTTAAAGTATGGCGAAAAAATAGGTAGAAGTTGGTGAAGTGAGTGAGCTAGGTGAACATGAAGAAGGAATAAAATTTTTGGAATGTGGCCACTTGATGATGTCTCATCTCTTCATGATCACCACCAACCCACTTTTTACTTTTACTTGTTCTTAGTTCTTACCAAGTATACATTTAGTTTCCACCTTCTTTTCCCTTGCTTAACTTTTCCTTTCAATGACAAGTCCGTTTCCCTTTCTTTAACTGCTTCCATACAAGAAGTGTGTATCTTATCTTGAACGTGCGTATTGTGTATAATTTGATACATGGTGCAATTCCCTCTTCCGCCGTGTTTTTCATGAGACATTACTTTTGAGTTATTTGCCGGTAGACCCTCTCCCCAGAACACTAGGATAGTGTACTGCTACATTTAAACTATACTGATCGTGTTATTGAAAACACCACAAAAACAGTGGCTGTGTGGTCAAATCAATGAAAATTGTAAACTGTTTTAATTTTTAGTATATTTCACTTAAAATGCAAAAGGGACATATTTCGAATTTTGTTATCATCATTGCTAAAATACAAATTGATACTACTTGTAAGAAAAAGCATCAGCAAGTATTCTTATGCTGTATGTCTGTTAGCACGACGCTCCTGGCCAGTTGCGTTGACCGATTTCATTCAAATTTGGCATTTTCTCATCACAGGAACCTTGCTTTCAAAAGCCGTATTTATCATGTGCGTGCAAGATTTTAAGCAAAATGAATCAACATCCTGGGGGTCAACAGTTTTTAACATAAGAGGTCATGTGACAGGGCATTGCAATGAAAACATGATTTAAATCGTTTTTATCAACATATCATAATTATAAAACAACATCAAATCAGCTACGTTATTAAATAGTTACATTTGGTTTATTTTTAAACAATTCGAGCAAAACAAGTTAGTTAAAAAATATTATCTGCAATAAAATTGCGGATAGTATAAGATATTATTTTGACATTTTTTCAATATTATACTGTTTTTGATAATGATTCTTTGCAAGTTAAAAATAGAAATTAACAATTATAATCATTCCTAAAATCCTCATCATTTTATCAGTCATCGGTTTAATCCCATTCGCTCCGCCCTCGAGTGCTTTCTTCCTTTCCAACTTTATCTTTGCCCACTCCTCCACAGCATTTTTGTGCACCCCATCATGCCCCAAGAACAAGTGATTCCTCATCTGGTTGAAAACCGTCAGCTTGACCTCTTCTATCCTCGACTTTTCCGTATCATATCCGGACACCTCCACCTCAAACTTGGGATCATGTAAATGGGGCGCGGTATCCCGTATGTCTTCCGATTTATCAAAACTGGTCGGGATTCTTGTCAGAATATCAATTTGCCTTCGAGACATGGAAATAGGCCTTTTGAAAACGACCATGTTCTGTGCTCTGAAGCAAGGCGGAATCGGTGAGCTACCTTCGTAATAATAGTAACCGCCATCGGGAGGCATCAACCAACTTATCTGGAAATAGAAATGCCAATTCAAAGTTAACATTCAAATCGGTCATTTGACCACCAAGATAACATTTTCTTATCATAATAAGTGACCTGAAAAGCTTCATCAACCGTCGCTCTCACCGGATCCAGCTCTTCATACTCCTTAATCTTCTCTTCGCTTATCTCCATCCCTCCCAACTCCACCAAGGTCCGCTTCTTCTCCTGATAAGGCAACTGCCGATTAACAAAGTCCGACCTTACCTTCTGTCTTGTATGTTTTAAGTCATTATGCTTGCTCCCAAACTTCAGGTACCTTATCACCGCATTCATCTGTTCCTCATTCGCATATCCCACCTTTTGAGCAATTTTCTCAATTTCATCTTCAGTCTCGGCCAAAACCAATTTGAAATTCTCCCTTTTTTCCCTCAACAACAATAAGTCGTGAATCCCATCAACAATCCGTTTACTTTGCTGTGAATAAGCGTAATTTGGCTTTTCATTCGCAGGATCCGTATAATCATGCCATGCAGTACCAGTGCCACCCTGGTCCTTGTCATGATAATGCTCCCAAACCTCTTTATTCAATTTCTGCCTTTCCGTCCGTTCTTTCTTCAATTGCTTGATAAACTCATACTTTTCCTTCACACTCAAGTCCATCATGTTCTTCCCATTCTTGTTCCGATTAAAAGGTTTCGTAAACCGCAAGTCAAAGTGCTCGCAAACCTTTGTGGCCAACTTAACAAAAGCATCCAAATGAGCCCCTGTCGGCACCTGACTCACATTTTTAAACTTGGCCAGGTGTTCATCCAACCAAAACTCCCCGTCAACAATTTCCTTCGTGGCAAAGTCCTTACAAGTTCCAAAATTTGGATCTTCAGCCTTGATATAACCCCGATATAGTGCCACAAGTCCCATCATCTGATACTCGGTAAAGTCACTGGGAAAAACATCGTTCACTTTTCTGTTAAAAAAATCATCAATGTATCGCCCGTATGCTTGTAACGACCTGTTAACTTGGTAGTGGTCTTCCAAAAGGAAAAAGATTTCTGCCTCGAGAGCTTGCATTTGTTCGAAAACTTCGACGTATCTTGTAAATGTTGACTCGCTTTCCACCGAGGACTCTATCGGCTCATGGAAAATTACTTCTCCCGCTGAATCATGGTCTCCTCCGTGTTCGTGACGTCGAGTATCGTAGACGTCGTAAAAAGTGGAGCCTTGAAGATGATGAAACAGTCGTTCCCTTCGGATCAGCCCAATGTTTTTTGCAAGGAATCGACGGTCCTCGTCGTATAGTTTATTTTCGATGGCGTTTATAATCGGCTTGATGTATTCGTTGTCTCGATCCGATTCCTCCACCAAAACGACAAGAATCGTTGACAAACTGACAGAGGGTACGGTTTCATCTAAGAAGAACATGTAGATTTCGAGTGGATAACTTTGTCCGTCTATTCTGTGGGAGCTTCTTACAGGATTATCGGAGTAACCCCCGAGGAACACGGCTTCGTAGAATTTTCGTTCGAAGATTGAGCCCCCGTTGAGAATGGTGACGAATCGTTCCGGTTTTTCGACGAGGAAGTGGTCCTTGATGTAGTTAAGATTGTGAATCGAATCACTAAATCGGTCTGCGTTTAGGACTACGGCTCGCACTCGACCAAGTTCGGGGAAAACAACGCAGTCAGCGTCTTGCCCGTGTAGGCATTCTTTGTTCCTTTGGAAGCCGTAGGATACACTGTGGGCATTACGGATCCCTACAAAATTCAAATTATTTTATCTTTCAAATTAAATGTAAAGTTGAGATGTTATTTTTTTGGAAAATTTCAAAACGCTACCTGGATTGCTGTAGATATGAAGGGTGGCGTTCTCTGCTGAAATGTTTGTCTTTGTTGAGGTGATTTTGATCGGACTGTGGTTTTCCTTTCGACCTCGAAGGTTATCTCTCTGGGAGAAGGTACGTGGCTCTCGCAGCAGGTCAATGCTGTAGTCGCATGTGTACTTGTAGGTATCCTCCCAATAAGCTTCATCGTCAGCAAAGGAGGCGAATCCATACCTTACAATTAATATAAACATGTTTCAGCAACGTCATAAATAAACTGTTGTACGAGAATTAAAAATATCTCTACGTTTGATCCATGGAAAAACACTTATCCATACCAGTCGTCACGAAGGGCACTGACCAGCTCAAAGTTGGTTGAAATGATAAACACTTGTAGAAAAAGTAGCACATGAAGTAATCCAAATGAAAAGAAGGACCGACCGGCCATTGTACAAGAGACTTGTTTCAAATACCAAAAAAACTTAGTGGAAAAGTCGATTATTTGTGAGAATTAAATATGATGAATAAAACGTTTTATTTGGAGAGTTATTGGATGGTTTTTGGCAACTATGTTTTGTGGTATTATTTTTATATGCTTTGTGATTTTATTTTGCAATTCAGCAATACTTTTCAAATGTATTATTTAACCTTTGTTCCCTTTTTGTTGCGTGGG
>JAQFYG010004419.1:0-11048 GCA_034694325.1 Entomobrya corticalis | reverse complement strand
CGGACAACCATGCGGTGCATTATGGTTTTGGTGGCTTACTCCGCACTCGATGACAAGTAGTATTCCTATACTACACTTCAGATTTATTAAAACCAAACATCATATCAAACTGCTGAACATTTATTTAAGGTTGTTCCACATTTGAAAAAATATCAGCCAATCGTTTTCAGATTGAGATGTAATTTAATTTTAATCATAAGTATGATGATTTATGGTAGATCGCAAATATTTATTATATTTATTTGCATGTTCTTCAAAATATTTAATTTTTGAATAATGAAGCTGAAGCATTTTGTTTTGGTTTATTGAATAAATAACTGATAATGTCACGGCAAGGGAAATTTATAAAATCCTATAAAACCTTACAAATAATAATATTATCTATATTACATTTGGTTTTAATTGTAAGTAAGACGATGATTATGATTACATAATTTACTTTTGACAATGCGAAAAATTCCTAAAAGCAACAAAAATATTATTGTTTATTCATAGCCGAGAGTAACTCATAAACAATAAAAAATACATAGATAGATGCACCTGAAGTAACTAGTTAATATACAATTAATTTATAATTTTTTGATTTTGATAAATTTAATTAACGCAAAGTTAATTCAAAACTTTATATGTAAATGAATGATTTATCGTAAAATGATTTTCTCATTTCAGTTTTTGTACTGAATATTGGCGCTAATTCCTTGATTTTCTTTCAAATTTTCTCAAATTTACCCCTATCTGTTTATTTGCATTTCGGCTAATTATCTACATACAATATTCATAGGAGATGAGAAAAGCCAAGTAAATGATAATAAAACGGCAAAAATGATGCACTTGTCCAGCACAAATTATTTTCGTACATTACCAGATACACTTTTTACGTAAAGCATGTGCTAAAAGCAGCAAATTATCAAAATATTTCAGTATTGTCAATAAAGAGCTATCAACCAAAGAACTGTAACTCTGAACTGATAACTTACTGCTCGTGAAACTCTTGGCGACAAAAAACTACATTTATTATAATTATGCATAATATTCAACAGAAACCCCAGAATTTGTAGAAACACTTTACATTTCATTATATTTTTCAGTTTGCACTAAACTGTATTCGGATACAAAGATCGATTTTAGCAATGATTTTGAAAGTGTAAAATATTTTAAAAACTTTTTTGTAATATTGCTATCGGAATAATAGCCACGTATCATATTTTTATTTTGGATTTCTTGTTTTAAAAAAGTCTAAAATTACTTCTGAAAACAACAAATTACTTTTATTTTACTTATTAGTGCCTATTTTCTATTTTATAGTATTGCAGTACAGTTTTTCATTCTAACTCTAAAAACAGTATATTTGTCTTATATTTTTAGTTTTTAAAACTGAAAAGTAATTTAATTCACAAACCACTAGTATATATTAAATCCAAAGCGTTTTTACTATAAGAAAATTCCTAAAATTCTTAAAATTACAACAATAAGTTTAATAAACATAATTATCAATTTTCGTACAATTTATTCATATGATGCACTGTTTCAGACTGTTTCAAATCTTCTAGAGCTTCAATAGCTTGATCATAAACTTCCGGTTGTCCATCTAACCGACTATAAAGTATCATGAAAAATTTCCTGTTTTGTTTCCTGCGAATAGTTTCACCTCCTGGAAAAAAAAGAACAAAAGTTTTAAATTGAACAAAATAAAACTCAATTCATCATGAAATCTGTTTTGCATTTGGAGCTTCGTTGTTTTTCCAAAGTACCAACATTCTCTGCATCACCTTAAAAGGATCGGCGTTAGGAGTATTGGCCTCAATATCATCTTGTTGACTAATGTTTAGTCCTAAAAAAGTCGCAATCTCTCGCCATGATCTTCTGACTTCTGTGAATGATGAGCATGCTGATAACTCTTTTAAAATGTCGTTGAAACTGCAGTCTAAAATTAAAAGTTTGAAGTCAGAATAAAGTTTATGATTGCACGTAATAAAATTTTTTAATGTAAGTCAAAAGTTATTTTTATTTAAAAATTCAAGCTACCATTACTATCTACCAAAGGATTTGCCATAATTATCAATATAACTTATTATTTTAGTCTTAAAGTTACATATTGTTCTACAACGGAAAAAAAGTTTAAAAATGTTTGGAATAAGATGTTGCCGTGCACGTACATGAGAGGTCAAATTTTATTTTAAGCGATAACATAAACTAAATGCGTCTGTATACAAATTGTAGCCTTTTAACGATCACTGTTAGCTTTGTAAAAAACAAAGCAAGTTTTTATTCTTGTTTAACTTTGTGCTTATCTTGTTCGTTTTCATTTAAAATCTTATCTTTCTCCGCTCTCGCAATCCCATTTTACATGCTAGCCTGTGCATATCTTTGCTAAAATTTGATATAAACAACAGTTTACAAGCAATATGCATGAAAATTTAATCGTTTAGCATTAATACTTAAGTAAATAGCTGATGACAGAACAACGGGCAGTGTCAAATAAAGTTCAATTTACTAAAATGAATATTATAAATGCAATAAGCCCTATTGACTGCATTTTGATAAATACAATTTCCCCAACAAAAAATTAGATTATTTTTATCGACTTTGCTGATATCATTTTATTCTACCATTATGCTTGTAATTGTCTGTCTGTCTGTCTGTCCGTCTGGCACACATACTCCTTAAGTAAAGGGACCTATGGGAATAGCTTTCAGTTTCCTATCCCAAACCCCGCCGGGGTAAGGGGGTGGGGAAATTTCCCATGCTTTG
The DNA here is from genome assembly GCA_034694325.1 of Entomobrya corticalis. NCBI lineage: Eukaryota > Metazoa > Arthropoda > Collembola > Entomobryomorpha > Entomobryidae > Entomobrya > Entomobrya corticalis. Next base: position 8,297 of record JAQFYG010004419.1, on the reverse strand, counting down.
TTTATTGGTAAAATTTGTTATTGCATAAATGAATAGAGTGGAAAAAACTGGTCAACTTTTGTCAAAAGACCATGGGTCAAATCTCACCTCTAAGATGCTTGGGGATTGGGCATGCCGTAACGGGCAAAGACTTTTGGTATTTTTTTTCTCGGAGTTTACACCCGACTAGTTTAATGATAATAAGAGTTTATGAGCCAATTTTACATTAATTAATCTTATATAAGTTCTTGGTTTGGCCTGTTTATTCACTCCAAGGATGAATACAATATGCGTTTAAATAGTAATGTATACAAAGAAATTTACAAATGGTAGTTTTTAAGAGTATTTCTGAGTAAGCGATTATAATAATGAATTTAAAGTATGTTTGAAAGCAATATACAAACTATAAACTAATAAATCAGTCAATATAAATATTCATTTAAAATTACATTTAATTAATGCAGGCAATTGACTTAATTTTGCTAATTTTATTATTAACTAAATAAACCAAATCAAATATTAAACAATTGAGTGCATATTTTATATACAATGCTTGTTAAGCATCTTAACGACCATATTAATAGTAAATTTATTATAAGCATTTTGAACTTTTTAAACTTAAAAACTAAACCAAGGAATGAACTACTGTCTTGTAACATTACTAGTGCAGACCAAGAAAAGTTACAATCTTCCACCAAGTTTGTCTTACTTCCGTAAATGAAGAGAATCCGGATAACTACTTTATGATTTTGTTGTATCCACACCTTAAATTTAAAATTTCATGTTTATATATGTACTATTTACTTATTTACAACATTTTTTTAAAAAGTTTCAAATTTCTTAGATACCTAAAATTATCGGCACTTCCCACTTAAAGGTTTTCCGTGTTTTGCTTCAATCAAAAATTGCCAACATAATTTTGTTGCACAACTATTGTCAGTAAAAGGTTAAAATATTTTCCAAGTATCTAATGCTTTATTTTTATTTTTTTAAACAATATTCAAAATGGTACAAAAATAGGCAAAAAAAATTACCTTAAATGAGTTTGTGATGAAATATAAAGGAGTTCTGAAACGCCGTAATCCCGGCCTTCTACAAATTTGAAGCTTTAGTCAACAAAACAAAGTTTTATCCGAAATTAAATAATAAGTGCATGTTCACATTACAAAATACTATTATGAGCTTATCTCATGCAATTAAAAAATGATGCATTCCGGCAAGGATGATTTGATGCTTTTTCTTATCGGTAATACCTGTCGTAGTGCCAGTGCTCGTGTTAACTATTAAATACATGTATTTAAATGATGTATATAAATATCGCCGACCGATATCATCAATAAAATTAACATGCATTAGGCAGTATATTTTAAGTTTTTACATTCAACAAATGGTTTGGTATGAAATTTTAGCTATTTCTTTATCGTAAAATATTGGATTCTAAAACACGCAAAACTATTTGTTTAGACATAAGCAACAACAACGGTATAATGTGAGTGTGACATCCAACTTTTAATGAAAAAGTCTTGAATACAATTTTTTTGATGACTAATTATAATTTATAGTACAGCAAAAATAATATTAAGTTATATTTATATGAAAATGATGCAATGAATACTAAAACATTTTACCAGCATCAAAGCTTTTCTATTAACTATTAAGTGTCCAGACAGCTTAAGGATAATATATAGGGATTGATCATTTGATTATGAAATGGTGTGGATGAATTACGATATGGTGTTTGTTTAAGCTTTAAAGTTCACTTTGAAACTTGAATTGCGTCAATGTAAAAAATTTATTATAAAGTTTGATTTTCCTATTATGTTTATTATATAATCAATCTGATTTTTTAAAATAAATCTTCTCGAAAAATAAAGAACTTTTCCTGTTTTTATGCGCCACTATTTATATTTCAGTTGAATGATTCTCGTGTTTGGGTTTATTTAGCTTATTTGTTTGTTCTTGAAATTAAGGAATAAAAAACTATGTCCAGCTTAACGTTGTCAGCAGACCTGGTTCATATTTTTTAATAATAAAATTTGAGTATAATTCTGCCATTCAACAAAATACTTTATCAAGTAATTGTAAAGTTGAGTTCAACAGACAGTAGCAATCATATATAATCATAAGTAGCTGTATATTTTTAGATCATTTGTAATATTTGTATTTATTTTTTGTTGCTTTTTTCACGTTTATATAATTTTAATTTCCCCAGGTTTACTAATACATATACCATATAAGGTGTGAAACTATAAAGTTTAGAGATGCACAAAAATTATCAATTTTGTATTCTACTTGTTTCATTTGGAATTAATAGCTAAGGATAAATTGTGTAGTTTTAGTATAACTGAACAATATAGAAAAACTAATCAACTTATAATCCAACTATTTTGAAATTACATAACTGAATGCTTTAGCAACACTAATAATTATAGACTTTCTTTATCTACTATTTAATATACATTTCTAACTTAAAGCTTTTGTAAAATGTAATATCAGATATTGATTTTATTTTAACATATACTAACAATTGGGCTGCCAAAAACAAATAGTTCTAAAATTGAAAACAGTAAATTCGGCTTCAGTAAATTGAAACTTAATAACAAAATGAAACTTTACTATTCAAGTATTTACTTTTTGTCGTATTAATCCAAGACTTTTAACCCTGGATATTTTTCTAGCAATAAACTAGAGAAATAGTAATATTTAAAGGGATAAAAGCTTTTTAGTTCTGACAACTGATTATACTTTTGAAAATTTGTCCATAAAATGTCAATCAAAAATGGAAACTGACAGCTAAAATATTTTATTATATCTTCATTGGAGGTACCTACTCTCTCCTTTAGTTCAGATGGTCGATTTGTAGGGTCAGCAGAATTAAAAAGCAGTATCGCACCTAATAAATCATATAAAGTATTTTTGCACGGTTTGTCGTGGCTTTCTACATATTTTATTATTGATTTGTCTACATTTTCTGTCCAAAGCAAAATATCACTTCCCTTCAATGCATTTTCCAAGTCATGAAAATCCTCCATAATGTCCAAATTTCTTGATGACAATCGATGAACAACTTTGATAAATTCTACAGTTTTATCATTTTTCCAAAATACTGGATAACAATCAATATTGAATGCTAATGGTCTGATTTTGGTATCATCAGAAATACAAAGAGAAATAAGAGGAAGTGCTTGTTTATCTTCAGATTTCAAAATATTTTCATTAAGGAATGACTTGTTATCCAGAATGTTGACCACACGCTTTAAAATTGTTCCAAATGGATGATATCCTCCGGATAATATAAAGAAGAAAATACATCCAAGAGAAAAAATGTCACTTTGATAATTCTAAAATTTTACAAAGAGAATTGGACAAAAAAAATTGGTGAAATTACAAAATTAGTAACAAATTTATGTATAAAAACTTACCAGTTTACAAGGTTTTGTGTAATTTTGATAGCATCTAAGTATTTCTGGTGCCATCCAATCACAAACTCCCAAGCTAGCATCGCTTTTCAGAAAGGTTATTACCTGTTCCGACTGAATGTTGGGCATTCCATAATCAGATAATTTTACTTCAATTTTTGAATTATTTTTTATTAAAATGTTGGATGGTTTTAAGTTTCCGTGCACATATGTTTTGGTGTGCAAATACTCCAGGCCGTGGCAGATCTGTAGTATTATCTCAATACCAGATATTTTCAACGAATTATCTATTATGCAATTTTCAAGGTTATCATCGGTGATCTCCATAACCAATTGTACATATTTTTTGAGTAGGATGCCGTCATAATATGACAACAGGTTTTTATGTTTTCCAACATTTTTAAGAGTTTTTAGATCTTCATTTAAAGTTATTTCATCAAGCAGAAGTCCTGGTATCCTTTTCACATAAGCATTTTGTCCATGCCACTTTGATTGGTTAATTGTGCTGTTGAACGTGCCATATTTTATTGGCTTATCTAAACGACCAATTTGTTATAACCAACGTTATAACAAAATTTGACTGTATACAATTTTAATTTTAATAAATACCAATCCAATCAGAAACTACTGTTTCTGAATGCATGCTTGATTGTGTTATAATATGACAAACGGATACAAAAAAGGCATTCGAAGATTTCCAGATTTTTGCTTGGTGCAAACTTCGTCTATAACTATTTGACATAAAAGTTATAACCTCCATTACAAACTGAATTGTATGATTATAAGGGCTTATTGATAATTTATAAAGTATAGATGTTGTAAAAGTACATTGCAAGCCACAGCTGCAACTACTTTCCCAAACTTACTCTAGCCACTTCCCTTAGTTCATCCCTCAACTTTTCTATTTCTTCTAATAAATAGGAAATATGTTGTATAACGTTAAGATGTATTCAAAATTAACAAAATGTTAAGCTGTTGGTTTTATTATTGTGCACTTAATGCCATTATATTTTACCGTCAATCGGTTCCGAAGAAACCAAATGAATACCCAAGGACACAAAAAACATAGCGCAATAAATAGTCTTCAATAACATGCTGATTTTGTTTTTAATTTTCTGAAACAATACTAAATTTAGCTAAGTTTTTGTCTCAAGATGAAAATAGTAGCAATTTAATATAATTTGAACTGCAACCTTGCCAGACGAAAAAAGTAAATATTTATTTAAATCCTGCACATTTGTCACTAAATTTAATTTGTTGTAACGCCTAACTTTTATAGCATTGCAGAGTTTGAAATTTGTGTTTTGGAATGTAATACAATTGGTTATATTTCCCAATCATGTAAATATATTGTCATTGTTTCTTTATATAATAAAAGTAATGCCATAACATCATTTATACAAACAAATGCCTCATTTTTTCCTGATAGCCAGTAATCCTATTAAAATCATATTTTTAAAGGCTCAGCGTCATATGTCAACAAAAAAACAAATATCTTTGGAAAAGCCAAATTTTTAGTTAACATAAACATTTAAGTACTGACTGTGACACGTTGATCTCAAGGAAGTAACTCCAAAAAATAATCACTGCTTGCTCATAGTTAAAAACAACGGGATTAAGTTATGCATATTTTATGACAACATAATTCCACTTTCTAAATCAGGTTTAGTATGGATCGTTCTTATTTATAATTAATTAATTATGTGATTAAGGCCGCCAACTTAAATAAAGTAAAAAATTTACTGCTCAACAATTACTATATAAGATCAAACCGTGAACCAGTTTAAATGCAGAATGTCGATTTAAAAGTTGTTCTGGTCTCTCTTAAGTTTTCTCCTCCTTTAAATAAAAGTTACATCCAGACTCACCATCATGCTTAAAACCGCGGCGCTACTGTTGTTGCTGTACATAAGCAACGTTCAAAGTACGTATTAACGATATAAAGAAATAAAACAATAATTATATTTTTTACTCTTATTAGTAGTTTTAATTTTTTTATGTCATTTTTAGGCCTAGAATCTACCTACTTGGAAGAAATCGAAAGCCTTTTAAATTCAGATGGCATTTTAAATGATGCCATTTACAAGTCTGTGAAGGATTCTTGTGTCCTTGATCAACCATACAGTTCAGATAACCTGCTGAAAAAATTAAAGTGCATTTTAAATGACGAGCCTACTCTTAAAAGGATTTACAACAATTATTTGGTAAATTATATTAAAAACGCCAGGAAATGGTGAATTCTATTTGTTCTAAACCTCTATTAAAACAATTTCAGTCTGATTACTCATATTCGTTTCTCGAATTTGATCCCAACCGACATTTAATATTTGGTGATAATATTTTACTAATTGTGAAATTTAACCTGGAAGCTCGTTCTGGTCTTCATTCTTATGAAAAAGGAGTCAACTTTTTTACAGAAATGGTAAACAAATTAGACCATGTTTTATAGCAAATAAATGTACAAATGTGATTCACCAATGAGCTAATGAACTTTGTCATAAATGTTTTTTTTTCCAAATCTAGACTGTATCTGAAAGCGAGAATTATACAGATTGTTTTAGTGATCCACTGATTGATCCTCCCAGCAGGTCACATAAAACTCCATTAGATGCCAATACAAACTGGATTCCGGGCTGGGCATTGCCATTTCTATGGTTTTTTGGGGTCAACGCCGAACAAGAAAATTTTGACTGGAGAGATAAAGGTGTCATCACAGAGGTAGAAGATCAAAGTAATCCGTTGGAATGCGGATCTTGTTGGACGTTTGGTGCCGTAGGTGCAATAGAAGCGTATTTTGCCATTGAAAAAGGACATCTGAGAAAACTTAGCAAACAACAATTAATTGACTGTCAGAAAAAAGCAAAGGGATGTGACGGCGGCCACCGTTCTTTAGCTTTTTCATACGCTAAAGACCACGGCTTATCACTGGAATCCGACTATCCATATGAAGCCAAAAATGGGGATTGTCGATCCAATTTTATACCAATTTATGGTAAAATTCCGGCTTGGCGAGAAGTTAAAGGGGATGAACATGTATTGAAGTATCAGCTTTTAAAGCATCCAATTTCTGTTGGCGTTTGTGCAAATACAAACTTTGGGCAGTATAAGAAGGGAATATTTGAAGGTTGCGACAGCAGTTGCACCAAAAGGAATCATGCAGTTCTTTTAGTTGGGTTTGGCATTGAGAAAGGAAATGAATATTGGACTATAAAAAATAGTTGGGGTGTAAATTGGGGCGAAAAAGGATATATCAGAATTAAGCGTAATGCAGGCAATATGTGCTTGGTTGCTGGGAATGGGTATATAGCGTATCATATACACGATGACTTAAAATCAAATCAATAATAATATTCCTTACTTAAAATAATTAAATCTTAAAAATATTAGCACAAATAATACGTACTACTAGAAGGCAAACTTGTTTGTCAATGTAATAAGGCATCATGATTATATTTGATGAAACCTGTGACTAAGACGGTGATAAAAAATTCCGTTATTTGTTTTAAGAAATAAAATATTTTGTATACACAAATTTCACACAAAATTATGGTACACATCGAATGAGGATGGCAATACAGAACAAACCAAGGTTGCCAATTTACAAAGCTGCACAAAATATGAGAGAATGACCATCATGTCATCTGACATAAAAGTCCGTACCCAAAAGAAACTACTTGTCAACATGTAAATTGAGCAACTGTTAGTTCTCAAATCTGTTGTCAGATGACGCTGCCATTATTAAAAAAACATCACTGGCTTCTTCTCGTTTTACTTAACCTATCCATAGTCTTGTGTGTTGATATGACTACGTGACTACCTAGCCAAAATATGTTTATTCCAATTCTCTGGAACTGCTTACCGCATATCTGCTTTTGTAAAAAATATATTTGCTCGATTTCCTGTTATTCCTACAGCTTCTCATTTTCCCCCTTACCTGTCTATTTGCGTTTCCTAGAATCATGTTCGCATTTTGCAGAGATGAGATAAGCTACGTAAATATAAGCGTAAAAAAATACCAAAATGACCCACTTGTCCAGAACCAGAAAAATATTTTTCGTTATTACTAGAAATGCATCATATCCAAAAGCATGTGCAAAAAGTACTGCGATCTCGAAATTTTGATGTTTTAGAAATTTTTATTTAAAATAGACAAAATGGGAAAATACTGGAATAAAGTCTGGAAAAATTCATTATGGTCATCAAACAAATCGTAAGCAATTTAAGTATTTAACAGTAAAATAAAAGAAAATAATTCGCAAATTTAGATAAAATTTTTAAAAAACAGAATGGCCGTTAAAGAGCCATCAACCGAAGAAAAACTGGAAATCGCCTTCAAAGAAATCGACCTCCTGAAAAAACGTGTCCTCCTTCTCGAGCACACTCTCGAACAACAGCTTGCAGATCCCCGTTCCTCTGCCTTTTCGACAAACTACGATCACTCCTACTTTACTGGTCATCCCTCCACCTACCACTACTCCACCAAAAGCCTTCCTCGTTACCTCCACAACACCATCTCACCAGTCAACTCCTCCAATGGTAACGGCGCTTCTAACGATGAAAGCCCTATAGCCGTAATTCCTTGTAAAAAAGGAGCATCCGTAAAAGCATCTGTTCGTCGTCACCGTAGTTTAGTTTCCAATGAAAATTTTTAATCTCAATTTTATAACCGCCAATAAAAAAACCTCCAAACGGTCATTCATCTTTCAACACTTCATTGGCATCTCCACTCATAACTCATCATCAGTTCACCAGAATCTCTAATCCGGTCATTCCCACCACTCTAAACCCAGTCACCTGCATTGTTCCCTCCATATTCCTTCCATCCACTCCAAAGATCATTTCCATCTCTCCTCTCATATCACTTTCATCAATATGTTTTGCCACTAATGTTATTACTTT